>CAKNYM010027981.1:0-13361 GCA_932195095.1 Andricus curvator | reverse complement strand
CGTGCGTATAAGCAGGAGTCGCAAGGCTGCATCAACTCTCGTTCTGCCCGCATGCGCGAGGCCTAGCGAGTCTCCTTAGCACGAACCACGGCAGAGGCTGTCTGCACAGCCAGCAAGCGTGGAAACTTTTCTCCGTGTAGTCAGTCCTAACATTTTTTCTTGCTACCATATACTGTGGCAGGGAACCTCCACCTTTGGACGATCGTCTGCGTGACACGTTGAATAATTTTGAAATAAAGTTCTTGTACTTATTATTGTTGCTAATGCGAATGGATTCACTGGGACTGTATCGCTTCTTGTATGCATTTCTAGCAAATCACAATTTCCTTACAATTGTTTCGATCGGTAGTGCTTATGTGGGATTCTTCTGGATTTTGTTGAAACAACAGTTCAAGCAGACCAACGGTTTTCAGATACTGTTTACCATCAACATTGATATATTTTCCCTCAAAACTAATGGGTTTGTCACCAATCATAAGGCTGCCATCATTGAGCTTACGCACACAATAAACGATATCTAAATACTGCTTCCCATTTTCTTGCAGCATCCTGAGAAATTTGTTTGGTTAAATACTCGTAATTATCAGCACTCTCAGTCACGACATCTTCTTGAAGCATAGTTGTATCTCGCTCTCCTTCAACATCAGCATTAATATAAAGGAAGAATAAAGGAAGCATTATTTTCCTCCTCCTCCTGCTCGTCCTCCTCACCTTTTTTCTTTACAAGCTCATTTTGTTTGACTTCCTTCTTGACTGAAGGATTCGATATGTCAACCAATTTCTGGAGTGGCATGACGATTGGCTTAAACGTTTCACTCATTATCTTTTCAGTGGCTTCTTTACCCATTTTGAGCATGCGATGTTTACACCGAATCACCTCACTAGCTTTAGCAATTTGACGGAGCACATCCTTCTCCTTGTGAAACTTTGACATGTTGATGTGTTGATGTCTCAATTTATAATGATATCATTTCCACTACATGACATATATTTATAGAGAGATAAAAAAGTCAAAAACTTTTCTGTATCTTCCTTTATTGAGTTCAGTATCCTTATCAATGACAAAAAATCCAAACCTGTCAGTATTTCAACATGTTGAACATAAGCCTCTAAATTGTAAATAACTCATGTCATGTCAGAGTTATGTCCAGAAGGCTCTAGCAGTTGATGACCTTACAATAAACATTAAGTCAAATAATAACACATTGCGCAGCGAGTTAAAGTGTGATCGCAAAGTGAACTTTCAACCTTATGATTCTAATGGACGATTTTTGGGATTCACACCTCGTATTCATGAAGCCAATAAGACTCATACTTCTGATCTACCTTTGGCTATTCTCAAAGTGAATGTTCTGCGAGTTGAGTGCAATATCACTACTGGAGCTTACCTAAATAATCGGAAAGTGCACACGATTCATGAATTCTTTCCTGTTGTACCACCAGGATATAAGATCGTCGAAGTGCCATCACACGTCATTTACCTTCCAATCGCCGTGAAGACAATACATCAAATTCAGCTCGCATATTTGATCAGGACGGTGACTTGGTGAATTTCCGAGGAGAGGTTATAACAATACGACTGCACGTCAAATCATCATTATAATGGGTATCATGTACAATCGCAAAGGAGTCTATATAAGAGCGTCAATATGTCGAATGAAAACCAGTTCTCAAGCAGCACGCAAAGAGCTAACACCTCAGAACGTGGTCTTTCTGACACAGCTTGGTCTGAAGATCAAACCTCGTCGAAAAAAAACTGAAGCGTCCATTCAAGATATTTATCATCTCCTTTTGTTGCAATAAAAATGGAAGAAATACTAAACATTCAAACACCAGTGAGATTTGATGAGTCTATAGCTCATTATGAGATTCATGCACATCAGCCTTATGCCTCATCATCATTTAATAACAATGATAAAATTCGAATTGTTGTCAAGCATCAAGATTTTTGTATGGGAGGCTAACAAGGCCTAATGAAGTTACAGCTGTTAATGGTACAACACTAGTGAGCAATGACATCTGCTATCTGTTTGTTGAAGTTCGCTATGATACATTATACTGGGTTTCCAGATAGGTAGAAAGGATAGGCTAGCCAGATATGCTAATCGCTTCGATCACTGCAATATAACCAGTATCAAGTTATTCCTCAATTCACAGTACTATCCATATGGTAATTTAAATCTGGACTTTGTTCATAATAAGTTTGCACTACTGTGTGAGATGTATGCAAACTTTCAGGAAGCCTACTATGGTAAAGAGCCTGAACCAATGTTGAAGAAAAGTGATTTTAAAGGATACGCTCCTCTTAGTGTCATTGCTTGCTCAAAACAAAATGAGTTTCTGAAACAGACCTCCGTAGACGTTCGTTTGGAATTTGAATCTGCGAACAATTTCCCCGCTGAAACCGCAGCCGACTGTCTAATTATACATGACCGTATGATTCAGTACGATTTAAGATGATAGTGGGGGGGAATGACAGAAGTGGGTGTATTGTCAGTGGTGGTGGGGAGAAAAGGTATAAAATAGAGAGTACAAAATGTGAATAATCTGAAAGATCTGGGCTGCCCTCCGTTGAAAAAATTGTGCAGCTCAGTTTTAACGAAATGCAATCACCAGCTTCAATGCTGGAATGCAAATTGTGCAGTTGGAAATGCTGTAGCTCTCAAGACCTAGTTCTTGTCTCCTCGGGATCAGCCAACTATCAGGCATTACGCTGAAAGTAAAACCGACTACAATGATGATGAAGATATGACTGAAACCGTTCAAACTTGAGATACTTCCTTGAGCAACACAACGCTCAAAGACTTTTATAACCATTGTGAATTTATGTTTTAACTACGTTTACCTTTATCACATAGTAGGTTAAGATTTTCTCTTGTAAATTGGGCTTAGTCTTTTTCTTGAATAAAACAAAAATTTAATTTGAAATCGAGCGAAGATTTATTTAAAACCATTCAGTTAGTTAAGAATTAGTTAGGAATTAGTTAAGAATTAGTTCAGCTGAATTTAAATTTTATTCGGTATCTTTCCTTCCGGCGTTAAATATTACAAACATCGTTGGGTAGTACTCTAAATCCAAATATCACTTACTGTCAGCGGTGAACAATCACAGATGTCGTTGGGCTGCATTTGCAACGTTGGAATTTATTCAAGCATCGTTGGGTTGATATCAAATTTCATTTCTGGACACACATCGCTGGTTGCATTTTCAAATTTCACGTGATCTTGTTTTTTCGAGCGTTAAATATTAGAGTGAGCGATCGTTATAATTAACTGCGTCGATTCCTCTAGAACTAGAAGTATTGAGAAAACGCGTCATGCATCAGACAAATATGTATGATAATAGGTGGAAGTTGAAACTTTCGATTGATATTTCCCACAAAACCGTTAGAGATTACATTCAATATCGATGGTTCTAGAAATTTGATGCAGGCAACAGCTCCGCGTGTAACGAACCTTATAGAAACTTGGATCGATCTTTCTAGAACCTAATTAGAGTAGGAGTAATGGGGTATAAAAGAAGCATCAGGTTTCAATGGTTTCAGTCTATCGTTGAGCACAGTGCAGAGCTAGTCATCTAATGAAAGTGAAAACAGTAAAATTGAAAAATGCGTTTGGAGAAGATGGGCCTCAAAGGTATTAACGCAGTTGGGGACATGGATGGAGTTTTGCCTACAAGACCGCGTTCAGCGCTTAAACTGAAAATTAAAGAAAAGTACACACGAAATATTGTGCAGAAATTTTTGTTATTTGGGAGGACCCTATAACCTTTTCGAATTTAAATATGTGCAGTGAGTAAATTTGATGGACTGCAAGAAATTTGCGAACAATAAATAATTTATTCAAAAGGTAAAAAAAACTGCGTATTTATTTAACCGTATTTGCTTCAATTAATTGGAAACACTTTAGTGTTATTTAGATTTAATTTAGATTTAATTTATGGATGGTTGGATTCAAATTTCGCGCGCTTTACGTATTGCTAAAAATGTGTGCGAACTACAAATTCCTTTCAGCGTTGGATATTTTCAGACATCTTTGGGTTGGTTTCAAAATCCAAAATATTGCTCGCTGTCGATCTCTTCAACGCTGGACTTCTACAAACGTCGTTGGGTTGAATTTAAATTTCGAGCATTAGATATTCGAGTGAGTGGTCATTATGATTAACAGCGTCAGTGCTAGAACTAGAAGTGTCTAGAGCTAGAAGTATCGAGACAACACGTTATACGTCATACCTTCTAGAAACTTGGATGTATACAAAATCGTTATAGATCACGTCCACAAACAAATTTGTGGAAGGCTCGACACATTGAATTTCAAATATGTACCATTTTAGATGGAAGTTAATAATATCTATTGATCTTTTCTGATATGATTTGACTACTTGGTTGATACATTGAAGGTCTAGGTCGGTAAGGTAGAGACCTACATTATCGACCGCGACATAGATCCATGACAGATCCCTACATCATTGACTGATGGTAATGCAGATTTCTACATTGCCGACTAATGGCAATGCAGACTTCTACTTACCGACTGGTGGTAATGTAGGTTTCTACTTGCTGATTGATGGTAGTAAAGAGTTCTACCTTACCGGCTGGTGATGACTGCCCTTGAACTGTTTCACCGACTGATGGTAACTGACTGACTGATGGCAACTGACCGATGAGAACTGACCGGTGCCAGCTTGAACTGCGTAGTAGTGATACAGAATCCGCCTAGTTTAACTACTTTTATTCTCAGAAAGGTTTTTTTTTACAAAATAATCAAATCTGAAACCATTTTATGCGTATCAAACATCTCGTTACTCTTGTTTCCGAATTAATATGACGAACTTTTGAACACTAAAAACATGACACTGATCGACACTCGCTTGTGTAAATTAATTGTTTATAACCAATAATAACTGTAAAGTTATTAAAAATAATTATTTAATCACAAAATAGACTTATAAAATGAATGTGAAAATATTTATTCGATTATACTCCTTAAAAATGAATGATCGATTTTAAATTCAACGAAAGTAATACCTTTTTCATCACAAATATGAATTGAAAATAATTCTTTATATTTGTATGCACTTTACAGTTATTATTTCCTGTAAACAATCGATTTAAACATTCTTTTATTTTAAATAAGTGCGCTAACGGTAACCAATCCTGTTGTCGACGCGACGCATGCGATACTGCCGTCCAAACAAGAAAATTAGTAACTACATATTTTATCAAAAATAAGTCTCAATGCTCATCGTACTGCTAAGATGATTTACCATCATTCTGTAGAGATATGTAGTAGAGATATCGTAGCTGCATAGACGCGAATGCGTATGCGCGCTTTGCAGTTACGACGTTCCCAATACCAGGTGATTTTGGTAGAAACGATGGAAATCCCTACCTAAATGTTTGAATTTGAAACAACTGCGCTCGGGCGTATCTAAATCGCGCTTTACGCTCGGTTCCTCTAGATTTTTGAACTTCGTGTTCGACTTCGATGAAAAGAAAAGGTTTGTTTGCAAATATTATAAAATTATCAAAACCTCTACATATTAAGTGATTGTTAAATTTGTTTTTATTTTAGACTGAAAAGGAACTTTATTTACTCACGGTTCTATCGACCTTAAGGAACACACTCTCATCCACACTCGCGCCTCGCGCTCGATATTTGATTTGAAAATCATTTGAACCTTGCGTTCCACGCTCGGTTCTGTGCACCGTATGATAGAAACAAAAAAGTTTGAACGCACTTACGGCGTGCGATTTGGTAAATACACTGAGCACGCACTTTGTGCTTCGTGTTATATGTTCTTCATATACAAATTACTAAATTTGTATTTGATTTCAAATGAAAAATAATGATATAATTTAGGTGACAAATTTTATTAGTTAAAATTTTATTTTAGCTTGTGCCGTTTTTCAAAAAAGTTAATTTTTTTCATTTTGAATATATTCTTACAACAAAAATTGATTACAAGTTTGTAAATCTTTTTTGAATGCACAATTTTTGTTGATTTATCTGTTTTCGTACCTTGCATTGTTTTTTCAAAAATTTGATTTTTTTACTGTCAATGTTATCTTCACGAATAAAACAAAAACTACGCATCCTATCGAAACATGATTCATAACAAATTTGTACCTCTTCCTTCCATGAACAAATTTTGTTCCTGTCATTTTTTTCGTATCTCGTGTTATTCGTCTAAAAATTTGATTTTTCTATTTTCAATGCTGTTTTTTACGAATAAAACAAAAACTACGCGTCATATCAAAAAGTGAATGATAAGAAATTTGTAGATCTTTTTTAGGTGCACAATTTTGGTTGAATGATCTTTTCTCGTATCTTCCATAGTTTCACAGCAAAATGGAATTTTTTATTTTTCATTACGTTTTTGTGCGATCAAAATTTGAATTTTTTATTTTTCAAAAAATTCTAAAAGTTGTTATGAAAATATTATAGGGTGTTCAAGAAGCAACGTTTTTCTCCTCTTGACTTTTTTTCATATCGTGCGTTTTTCGACTTAAAATGTTCATTTTCGTTTGTTTTTTGGAATTTTGAAAATGCTATAACTCCAGTAATTTTTTTTTATCACGAAAAGTCATTAGAATATTTTGTTCGCCATTTTGCGTACTACTAATAACCGTACATAGAATTTTCAAATCTTCAAAAAAAGTGGTCTCAAACATTTTCAAAATGTGCTCACTTTTTGAATTTTCATCCAAAATAGCTGGTTAACGAACTCGTTCTTTCTTTGTAGGCCATAAAAAGTGTGCCAAAGCTCAATCAAATCTGATCATTTTTTCGAAAGTTAGCATGGCTACAGACAGACAGACTACAGACAGGCTACAGACAGACAGACACCTTGGTAAGAATCGTCTTTTCTAGCTCAGGGGGTCTCAAAACGTGGAGATTTGATGAAAACCGACTATGTCAAATTTTACATAAAGCCAATACCTTCTCATTAGAATGAGAATGTAAAAATGTTATGGTTTTGAATTAAAGCGATCAAAGGTAATCAATATAATTGTCGATACATATTCAAATGGAATTTTTCAAGTTTTAGCGCTTCTATGAAAAATTCATCACTTTTAAGGAATACATATTTAAGTATGTTCAATTATTATTTCTACGCTCAGGATTGTTCAATTCCGACGGCTTTAGCATTATTTCAGATCTTATAACGTTTTAGTTCTGACGTACGACAGTTGCACGTCTATAAAGTGTGGACAGGTTACACGTGAATTCAGCATTTTAGTCGATTTCAACTCAGAACCACTATTTTAGCAAATTTTACTCATACCATTCGGTTATTCAAAGATATTATTCACATTAAACCGCTTTATAGAAACGCGGTTTCATTACTAATTAATTTGTTTCCCTTTTCCTTAAATTTCCATGCAGATACAACGTTTACGTGTCATCGCAGCCCATCGACTTATCGTAATTGCAATTTCACCAAGAGGGAAATTAAAGAACAGATTTTTCTCTTCATTATCTTCAAATTCAGCACTAAGCTATAAGAACGTTGCAAAATTATATATATACCATTAAACCATTTCCCTTTCAGGGTAGGCGTGACACTACCCGATTCGGGTAGTGTTTCTAGGTTTTTCTTGTAGGTATAAATAACTACAAGTGTGGGCTCACCACACCCACGATGTGCCAACAGCACTCATGTCAGTATTCTTGAATGGTCACCCATCCAAGTACTAACCGCGTCCAACGCTGCTTAACTTCAGTGATCTGACGAGAACTGGGTTTTTCAGCGTGGTATGGCCGTTTTCATAATATATTTATATTTATATTTATATTTATATTTATATTTATATTTATATTTATATTTATATTTATATTTATATTTATATTTATATTTATATTTATATTTATATTTATATTTATATTTATATTTATATTTATATTTCATATATATTTCATAATATGTCCGAAAACAAATTCTTCGACTTGGTTTCGACTTGAATTGCCCCCAATCAAGACATGCTGAATTCGAAAAGATCGACTCCAGCATGTCTCCTTATTGAGACGGAGCCAGACTTCAATTTATGTCTTGGAGACGAGTTTCTATGTCTTAAAGACATATATTTATATCTGAAGTCGAATTTTTATGACTTCAAGACGAACGGTTTATAATTTCGAGTATATACCTGCCCTGACAAAAAGGGTCATTCTGAATGCCATAAAAGCTAATCTTTGTTAATAATTAAGCGATTTTGTATATTTTTATATATATATATATATATTGAATAAATTCATTTGTATTATACTTGTTTGATGACGATACCGAAAATGTTGTTTGTTTGTACGTATTTCTAGCGGCCCAGGAGATCCTTATAGAAAATTTCCATTTTAATTTTTTTGGAAGAAAATTTTTCAGGGTTATACTCATTCAGACCCACAGATTTTGAATTTTTAAATTAAAAATAACTAATAAAACAATTATAACATTTTTCGTTCATGAATTTTAATCCTTCGCATCTGTTAACAGTTTCATTTCTGAGTCCAAAAAGTTCGTCTGGAGACAAGTTCACGTCGACTTGAAATCACCATGCTAAGACCATAAAAGTAAGACATTATGTTACATCTCGACTCAGTTTTGAAACGCAGCCAGCCATCGATGTCTTGGAGACACACTCAAGACATGGTCAAGTCGAACTCAAGTCGAAGCATTTGCACTCGGGATATGTTACATGGTATATACAAAAATATACTTGGTTCCTATTCTAGAAATTGCCTGCGGTGTACTTACTACTTTTCTTGTTTTGACAGCAGGATACTGCGAAAGGATACCAGAATTGCTCTCTAGCCGGGCTCGAACTCGAGCCAGTAATAAATACAAGCTAGAACCAGGCTCGGGGCTCCAATCTGGCCCAAGCGTGGAAACGGGAAGTAACTTGGCGATTTCCGCACGTGTATATTTATTGAAGAACAATATATTTGGAAATTACAATACTGAACTGCCTACGTTCCTTACTTGTAGCACAATATACTATTTTCGGCCGAGCCTATTACATGCGTGAAGTACATCTATAAATAATATACGCACTTCTGGCTGATTTCGGACCATGAGTATAATGCTAACAGATCTAATATGAAGCGTTGGGTGAAAAAACAACCTAACCCGGGCTAGGTTGTTTTTCCGTAAATCGCTTTTTCGGAATCAGCGAACCCTAATTAGTTAGTACACAGCTCGAAACTAATATAAAAGTTATTATTGTTTACGTAAATCACGTTATACTAGAGTAGGACGCATGGAGGAACGTCGCGCGCGCAGCTCCCGTTCTTCGCTCTCGCACAGCTGTGCAGACTGCAGCGTGTAGTGACTAGCCGGCGAATCAGTGCGCTATTATTTTTATTGTTACTGCTCAATTATTAATTAAAATCTGAATAAAAATGGATTAGTCAACGACAGAAACGTCCAGTTCAGTCATGTTAATAACAATTATATCAGTAGAAATCATTAAATAATGTTTAAAACGTGAAATTTTTTTTTTAAATACCTATAATACCCATTGGATGGAAAAACAACCTAAATCGTTTTATTTATTTTCAATTATTTAAAAAATTCTTTTTTTTTTAATTTTTTTTTTTCGACAGGATTTCACTTTTAGATTGTAATACTTTATGTGTATGAAAGGATTTATTTTTAAATTAATATTTTCTTAGTTCAATAACAGCTTGAAATCTTTGAATCGATTTATCTCAAAACTGACTTAGAAAATCGCGAATATATACTAAACTAACATTAACCATGAGGGCCATTTTCTTGTGATAGAGATGGATAAAATACTTGTGCAATGAAGATGATAGAATAACATAAGATGGACATGATTTAAAAGTATATTAGAATTTTAGATTATAGAAAATATAGAAATTGATTAACATGAATATATATGGCACTTGCCAACTTTGAATGCGTTTTTTCTCAAAACACAGTTTTTCGATATTTTAACTTCAAAAGTGTCCTGTTAAATCTTTTTTCAACCTAGAGGATTCGTTCTGGGCTTCAAATTTTGGGAATTTATCTGAATACAGGTCTCAATTTTTTACTCCCTACCTCCATTCCTACGGAAAATCGTATATTATTAATTAATGTATAGTCAACGTCCAGTGATTTAGCCTTTTTTTTAAGTCATCAGGAACTTTAGGAGTTGGTAGAATGAAAAAACACCTACTGAGAAAGAATAAAATAGTTTATCTCTTTCTGTCTATTTTTATGTTTTCTGTCCCTTTAAATCCATTCATGTTCCAAATTAATACTCTCGGTTTTTTTTTTCTCAGCAGGATATCGGATCAAAAACGAATCGACAAGTTATTCTGCCGGAAAACCACGAAGACCACGATACGGTGGTTGCAAACCTAACGATCTTAACCTCAAGAGCGATCGTCACGGAGTGCCAGACAGTACTTGGCCACCGCAACATTACTTTTCGACATGCACCGACTAGTTTATAGTGGCGCAACATGCTGATGGTTTACGGCGTGCGTGCTCGCTTACCTCTTATTTGCCGCAAAAAACAAGAAAACTCGTAACCTACATTTGAATTTGGCTCCTGATTTTCAATTGTTTCTAACATATTTTAGTTTTGAATAAGGTGCAAAAATCCCAAATGAACCTTTTCACTTCAATTACTTCTATGTGTGGCGATATCGACCGATTTACTCCATGATTAGGGCCGAAACAAAATAGCGATGGACCGAAATATCACGGCGTCTATCATGCGCATTAAGAACTTCCGAATTGAAATTAAATAATTTATTTAAGTTACGGATTTTCTTGTTTTGCATGCAGTTGGATGGGTAAATTGTCAAACTCTTCCATACGAAGCCATTGAAACAGCGATAAAGAATTAAGTTACAGTAATTCGAGCAAAAACAAAAGTTTTTTTTACAAAATGAAATATTTTTCCTACATTGATTTTCTTTTTAAACAAGAAAAAAATCTGTATCTAATTTCGGATTATTTGATGAAAGGTATTATATGACATGCTGTCTTACTCAATGAGGATTTCAATTTTCGATTCCTGTAAATTAATTTTTTATAAAATTGTTTAACCAATCAAAAACCAAAAGCAGATCATGGTATTTGAGAATGTTTTGAAAAAATTTTTGAGAAAAAATGTTAGAATAAAATTTTTGAAAAAGAGTTATAAAAGGAATTTTTTTGAAAAAAATGTTGAAAAACAAATTTTGAGAAAAAATGTTTAAAAAAACTTTTTTTAAAAAGAGTTATAAAAAAATGTTGAAAAAAAGTTATAAAATTTTTTTTTTTTCAGAAAATGTTAAAAAAAATTTTTGAAATAAAGTTATAAAAAGTCAACCAAAAGATTGGAATTTGATACATTTCTGGAGCAACTGTCATGGTGGATACTAGATCGAAAACTGGAAATAACAGTGAATTTATTTCTTCGACAGGATTGTTAGAATCTTAAAAAGTTTGAAGTAAATTTTATTTTATATCACATCAAATTATGGGATGTAGGAGGAGTTACGTTTCAAATGCATTAAAACCTCCTTGATTTTAAATTGTTAAATTTTTGGAAAAGTGTTCAGAGTCATTGTTCTACAATTTTTTGTTTAAAGCAGCGTTTTAACTTAAACAGTTATTTTGAATGGAAATACTTTAACACTCAGCAATGTTATTTCAAATCGGAATCATTAACGGTTAAAAAATTATTCTTTTAAAGCATGCAATTTCAAATTCCTCTCGTATAAAAACTTTTTAATGTCGAAAGCTTTAAAATTATGCCAATTTTTGAAGAGTCCAAAACTTTAACAAAATATCGTAAATATCTGGGAAATTTCTTAAACGATTGAAGAGTAAGTAAGGAAAAAATCTTGCTGATTGGAAAATATTGATTTTTAAAGAAAAAGAAGCTTCAATCATAAGAAAGCTATGCTTAAATAACTTGAAACTATTTTTTTTTCTAATACGAAAGATTCAAAATTAAAATGGAAATTTTAATATTTTCTTAATAAATATTTATTTTAATTACATATTCCTAGATGACAGTTTTGTCTTGTCATGTTTGATTGTAATTATTACGTTATGTCTAATTGTCTAATGTTTTATCAACTGCATGAAAAAAGCTGCAACAAAATATGAAAGAGCGGAATTTAACTACGGGTTTTAATAACGTCCGTTGAAAAGGAGTATAACATTTTTGAAAGAATAACTCTAACAAGGGAGTGTCAGATAGTGTATTTTTTGTTTTTATTCATAATTTTGTTTAAATATTAAATTCCTTCCAATTTTTTTTTTTGAATTATGCAAAAATGAACATTTAAAATGCTTTTTAAACTCCCGGTGCCCTATGCCAATGGGGCAAAAACCAAAGTTTAGAAGGTTCAGGTAAAAATCCTTTGAATCCAGTTTTCTCCTAAATTACGATATATACGCTTCTGAGACTTGGCACAAATATTCCTTATGACTTGAGGAAGATTTACCTGTAAAAAATGGTATGCTTTCTCTTCAGCTTTCCGATGTTTATGCAAAATGAACGTTCTAAAAATAGGATGTGAATGAGAGGGTTTGTTCAATGGCCATATTTCCCTCTCCATTCTTTTTTTTTAAATTAAGCTTTATTCAAACCTTATTTGGGCTTATGAAAGCTACATAGTATAATTAAACTAAATATAAAAAAAAGTGAAGCGCATATTGGAGTAATTTACGAGAAAGACGAATTTAGATTTCGAGGTTACATTCTTCTAGAAACAATATTATTTATATTTTTACTGCTAATATGCTTGAAACTATTTTCGGGCTGATAGATTGGTTTTCTAATAATGTCTTTATACACATCCTTTGGAAGGAAACTATTTGACAAAAAAAAATTAAAAGCGCATTTCATTTATTATTAAAAACTTTTTTTTTATCATATTGGTATCTCGTGAATATTGAAAGGAAGTGCTCTATAACAGTAGCGCCTTTTCTTTAGCAAGTTTTCTAGTCATTTATGTTAAAAAAAAAAGTTTGTTAACTAAGGTTGAAAAATCTGTTGAACACTTTAGTACATTCTACTGATAAAAATGCATCAGAAAAGATTCAAGAAGATCAAAGATTGAAAATTTTGTGAGATTGAAATATAGATAGATTTTGAGTCCTTATTCTCGTCGATTTTTTTCTAGTGCATCTTTTTTAGTACAGAACCCTGAGTTAATTAAAGTATTTTTCTATAAGCAGGTTAAGAAGAAATAATTTGAAAAACACAAAAATTACTATTTCAAAAATCAACTTTTTCTGTTTTTGTTTCCTTAGACTTTTAAATTTGTTTCTAATGTATTTTTATCAGTTGAAAGCACTGAGATGATAAAAAAATGTATTTTCAGCTATAAAAAGATTATAGTAAAAAAAAAAA
>CAKNYM010027977.1:0-12856 GCA_932195095.1 Andricus curvator | reverse complement strand
TTAACCAGAAAGATTAATTTTCTACCAGGAAAGAATAATTTTTAACCCGATACATGAATTTTCTACCGAGAAAGGACAATGTTTTTAACAAAATAGATGAATTTTCAACTAAGAAAGTTAAGTTTTTATCGAAGAATAAAATAGGTTAATTTTCAGTTAAAGAAATAGTTTTTAAGTAAATAAACTAAATTTTCAACAAAAAATTTAAATTTTCAACCAAACAAATAAATTTACCAACAAAAAGATCAAATGTCTATAAAAAAATATAGACAAAAACCTTAGTTGAATTTTCAATTACAAAAAAGTGATTTTCAATAAAAAAAACTAATTTTTAACGAAATAAATGAATTTTCAACCAAAAACTCAATTATCTACCAAAAAAGACAAATGTCCAACAAAACAGATGAATCATTAAATAAAAAAAGATAAATTTCCAACAAAAAATAGAATGGTTTAATTGTCAATCAGGAAGATAAGTTTTTAAACAAATAAAATAATTTTTCAGCAAAATAGTTAAATTTTCAAACAAAGAAATGAAATTTTAACCAGAAAGATTAATTTTCTACCAGGAAAGAATAATTTTTAACCAAATACATGAATTTTCTACCGAGAAAGGACAATTTTTTTAACAGAATAGATGAATTATCAACTAAGAAAGTTAAGTTTTTATCGAAGAATAAAATAGTTTAATTTTCAGTTAAAGAAAAAAGTTTTTAAGTAAATAAACTAAATTTTCAAAGAAAAAGATCAATTTTCATCAAAACAAATAAATTTTCTAACAAAAAGATTAAATGTCTATAAAAAAAAATTTCGACAAAAACTTAAGTTAAATTTTTAATGACAAAAAGTAATTTTCAATAAAAAAAAACTAATTTTTAACGAAATAAATGAATTTCCAACCAAAAAGTTTAATTTTCTAAAAAAAAAGAATAATTTTCAACAAAATACATGAATTTTTAACCAAATATTTCATTTTTTAATGGATTTTTTAACCTAATAGTTGCATTTTCAAGCAAAAAGTGAACTTGTCACGAAGAATATTAACATTCTACCACAAAATACAAAGTTTCAAAAAAATACGGAAATTTTCAAACAACTAGATGAATTTTCAGCTGAAGAAGATTAATACTCAACCAAACATTAAATGCTTAAGTTTTCAGTTAAAAAAATTAATCTTCAATAAAAAATAAAATTTTCAGCCAAAGAAATGAAGTTTAAACCTGAAAGATTAATTTTTTTTACCAAAAATAGATTAGTTTTGAACGAAATATATGAACTTTCAACCAAAAAGGTAAATTAGTTACCAAGAAGATTAATTTCCTACTGTTTTGAAACGATTCAAAAATAATAAAAACTTATAAGATATTTTAGGAATTTTGATTTCAAAAGATTTCCTTAAATTTCGAAAAGAGTAGAAGCTTTTTAAAAAAAATGTTTCAATTTGGTATGATTAAAAAATCAAAAAAAAAATCGAGTAAATTCAAGAAATATTTAGAAGATTTTAAGAGAATGAAAATGAATTTCAAACTGTAAATGATTTTTAAAAATTCAGATTTTTTTCAACGATTTCAAACCAAAACTTTAGAAGAGTTGAAAGAATTTTGAAAGGTTTTAAGTGAATAAACAAATTTTCTTGAAATTCCTAGGAAAATTTTGAAGATTTTAAGGCAATTTCTTTACATTTTGAATGATTTTTCAAAATTTCGAGAAAAATTCTAGTTAGCTAAAAATATTTTAAGCAATTTGAGAGGTTTTAAATATTCAAAAATCTTTTCTAATTTTCTGAAGAATATTATAAAATTTATATTTATATAAACTTAAAAACAAACTAATAATTATTATTTTCTTGTAAGTAATTTTATTATTTGTGTGACTAAAAAAAATATATAAAAAGCCTTCACTGTCACATCAAAATATTGCTTTATTTATTCCTATTTTTTTATTTAACAAATATTTATTCAGAGTAAACACAAATGGAAATTTTAATTGAAAATATTTATCTAAGGATATGCTTTATAAAATTAATATGTTCAATATGTAACGGTTTCATTAAAATTAGGTATCTGGCGTTATCCGGATTTTTTCTGTCGCTCGAAATAAAAATTGTAATTTATTTGTTCCTAAAAATATTATCTACAATATTCTATTACTGGGAGATTTATTAAAATGTATAAGTTTTATACAAGTTACAATTGTACAAAAAGAATTGACAATAAACTTTTTTTATAATAATTCGCTAGCATATTTTTAATGCAACTTTGACAATGAACATTAAATCAAAATTACAACTGATATCTGAAGCAAAAGAAAAAACAAGAAATTCCAAAAAATTTATTTTAAATTAATAGTTACATATTGAACTATTTTTTCAAAAAAATTAAATTCTCTTTCAAATTTTCTTATATTCAACAACGCGGTTATTTTCCTCAATTTTACAAATCATTTTAAAAATTCTTAAAATACACAAGCATTACTGAATTTTCCGAAAGCCTGCACTAGCCTTCATGAGCAAAATCCTAGAACACTTTTAAATTGGTTCATATTGTACTGAAAAAACCACATAATTTTGAATCTTTCTGATTTTATTACCCAGGAAATATTCAAAAGAGGTTAAAAGATAATACATAATAATAATAAAATAATACATAATAATAATAATAATAAAATAATACATAATATAATAAAAATATAATAAAAATAATACATAAAAAAGATAATGAAAATAAATACATTTTTTGCATGTTCGGTATTTAAAAGATATTTTCCTCGATTTAAAAAAAGTCTTCAACGTAATTTTGGTTTTCATTTTTTTTTTAATTATTTAGAAATTATGCGATTGTTATCTTTATAAATAATACTGTACTCAAATACAATTTTTCAATAAAAGCATACCAAAGAAAATTTTAGAGAATCTTTAAAGGTATAAAATGATCCCTACAACATTAGGATTAAATTATAAATGCAACTTCTACTTAGAGAGAAAGCAAAATCATAAAACTGTAAATAACTATTGTTAGCGAACCTTTAGTTCTCTTCTCAAATTAAATACAATGAACAACGTGAATATTTCCCCTGATTTTATTAATTATTTTTATCAATTCTCATTTTTTAACATAAGCAAACCTGTTGTTTTTTCAGAGTGATATTCTGGAATCAAAGAAGCAACTAAATTTGTATAATAGTACTTAACAATGTGTTATAAATTATTTTTGAATAACAAATTTAGATTTTTAATTTTTTTTAGAATTTACGGATTTACTACCATGAAACCAGGGTGGAGGTTAACGAAGTTGAGTTCTGAATTTTGGGATCTTCGGAGTCGACTTCAAAAAAATGTATTTTCCAGACTTGCATATCTCCCTGATAGTTTCTTATCGTCTTTTCAACAAGCATATTCTGATTCTTCATCTACGAGACGTGTATCTAAAAAAACTTTGAACATTACAAAATATTTCAGGTTATATTGGATGTAATTTAGATAAACATCTATAACCGACCAACCTATAAATTTTGCAAGAAATATAATTGAATAATAGGTACCTATTTACAATAGACCAGAACTTTAAGGCGTGAAAAGCAGAATTATTACCAGCACCGAACACACGTAACTTGACCAAAAAACGTTTAGAATTCCTGAAAATAAAATAAATAATGATAATAATAATAAAATAAAATAAATTTTGAATTTGATTTTAATCTAATATAAATTCTTAAATTTCAAAAAAGGTTTTCTGGATGAACGAAATACACATTCTTTCGGAGAGGCACTGTTTATAAAATGTATAAAACAGTCTCCGGGTGGAAAGTTCAGTAAAATCAAAACAAAAACTTTGTTTCTTTGAAAAATGGTAACGTTTCGGACTCAATGTGGTCCCTTTTCAAGCCTATTGAAGCCTGTTGAAAACATTATTTATTATAGTAAAATTTTTCATAAAATTATAAACAAAACAAAAACTTGGTCCGGTAGGTACCAACATTTCCTATCACAACATCCTTGGTCACAAAGGAAAGGAATGATTTTTGGACTCATAGATAGAGCTATTAAACTATCTTCATTCTTTAGACCGCAAAACATCAAACTAATACAAAAAACTTTAATTAAAAATGGTTAACCTATTAATCTTATTAATAAACTCATCAAAATCCGAGTTAATAATGTTTATAATCAACTGGATAAAAAAGAAATCAATAATTCCAAAAGTTTCACTGTAGTTCCATACATCTCGGGAATAACTGACAAACTTGCTACTACTTTACGACACAATAACATAAAAGTAATTTTTAGGCCAATAAAATCAAACTCAAATCTTTTTCCGTCTCCTAAAGACAAATTAGACATTTTTCAAAAAAGAAATGTAGTCTACAAATTCAACTACTCGAATTGTGATAGTTGTTATGTTGGACACACAAGCAGACCTTTAAATTATAGAATTAAAGAACATACTCGCCGAAAGTAGAATAACGATAATATCACTGCTCTTGAGAGACACAGCATTGAAACTGGACATGATTTTGATTTTGAACATCCAAAAATCTTAGCTGTTGAGAAAAACCTTAATAAGCGTTTAACTATTGAATCTTATTTCATTAAAAAAGAAAAAAAGTCTGTTATTCTTAGATTTGAAAATTCTAAACTACCAAATTTGTACAGCTCTTTATGTAACTCTTAATTTTCTTCATGTAAATTAACCTTTACTTATTTATCACAATCTACTTTTTAACTTATTTCCTTAATTTTTTTTTTCTTTTGAATTTTCAAAAATTCCTTCATTTTGATGTCTTCAAGAACACTTACGATCATACTTATTATTGATGACTTTTTGAACACACGTTGTGTCAAGGCGTCTAAAGATGACTGTTCTGGCTACTTTTACTTTTGAAGCTCTCCATATAGCTTTCTTGTTTTTAATAACAATGTGATTTAACTGTACGAATACATGTCGGTTTGTCCACATTCACGGAAATGTTTATAAAATTCAAACAAATTTTTCCTAACTTATTATTTTTATGTAAAAAAATTTTTTATGCAACTCATACAGTTTTACTTTTCCAAACTAATTTTAATACAAGCTTTCTGTCATCAATTTTCATATATAATATATAAAGTACATAATGATAAACATTGCTGTTGTTTTGGACATTCTCACATTGTTACTTTTGTCAACCGAATTTTTTAAACATGGAAAATCTTGTCTTTTCTTACTTGTCTTTTAAACTACTGTTCTAAGGTAGAACTTATCATACACTATTTATTTATATTTTTTATATCATCGTTCCTATTTATTATCAAATGTTATTGTCTACACTTGTTGTTAATACATATTGTTCTTTCTTATTACTTATCATTAGTGACTCGTCCTCTTACTTTTAGTATTTATTTTTTCCAATTAAACTTACAAACAAACAAAATTCTCATCACATTTGTATCATTTTTATCGGCAAAGATTTATTTTTTGTTTTGTTTATTATTTTATGTAAAATTTTACTATAATAAATAATGTTTTCAACAGGCTTCAATAGGCTTGAAAAGGAACCAACATAACAGCTATCACAATTTGAGCAGTTGAATTTGTAGACTACATTTCTTTTTTGAAAAATGTCTAATTTGTCTTTAGGAGACGAAAAAAGATTTGAGTTTGATTTTATTGGCCTCAAAATTACTTTTATGTTATTGTGTCGTAAAATAGTAGCAAGTCTATCAGTTATTCCCGAGATGTATGGAACTACAGTGAAACTTTTGGAATGATTGAGTTCTTCTTTATCCAGTTGATTATAAATATTATTAACTCGGATTTTGATAAGTTTATCAATAAGATTAATAGGGTAACAATTTTGAATTAAAGTTTTTTGTATTAGTATGATGTTTTGCGGTCTAAATTTGAATGAAGATAGTTTAATAGCTCTATCTATGTGTCCAAAAATCATTCCTTTCTTTTGTGACCAAGGATGTTGTGATAGGAAATGTAGGTACCTACCGGACCAAGTTTTTGTTTTGTTTATAATTTTATGTAAAATTTTACTATAATAAATAATGTTTTCAACAGGCTTCAATATGCTTGAAAAGGGACCATATTGAGTCCGAAAAGTTTCCATTTTTCAAAGAAAAAAAGTTTTTGTTTTGATTTTACTGACCTTTCCATCCGGAGACTGTTTTATACATCAATCAATGGTCGAAACTGAAGAAAGAGATGCACTGTTTATGAAATACTTAAAAAAACGTTTGACAGATAGGTTAACAACTTCGCTGTAAGAAACAAATTCAAATAGAGGAAACAAAACTACGATGATTGTTGAGCAACTATATGAAAATTGAAAACAGTTTCTCAATTCATTAGGGCAGTTTTGCATGCTCGTGATTCTCCCCGTCCCATTGAGCGCTTCACTCCCGTGAAAATTCATGTGCTCCAGCTGATCGAAACTGTCGTTAACGTAGGTCATCAAAGGTAATGATGCACACAAGCCGCAGATTCAAACTTTTTTTAAAGTTTGAAGTGAAAACAAAACAGTAAATCTTTTAAGTTATGTTTGTTTTGCTTGAATGTATTTCTATAATGCAAATTTTAAATATCTGGTTTGTCTGAACAATAAACTTTTTGTGACAGCTTATTCGATCAGCCAGAGTAGATGTATTTTATAAGTTGGTAACCCTTCTTTCGCGCTCTTTTCTAGGCGAAAGTTTCCCTACTCCCAACAGTTCTACGCTCTTGAAGCTACCCATCATGATTAGAACCATGCATCAGTTACGTTTGGAGAAGGACCATGTGCGGGTGTTTAGAATCTTTTTCTATTTTTTTAGTACAATTAATTTGAGTAGAATTATTTTTGGATGCATTTCCTTTCCTCGATGGATACTGTCACTCGTCTCTTCTCATAATTGTCAGAGGTGGGTCTAGCGAAATATCCTGCTCAACTGTCAGTAGTCGGATGATTAGGCGTTTGCCATAGTTCGATAGAACATTCCTTCGTACTCTCGAGGTAATATTGATTAACGGAACAAGGCCTTGCTGGAAGCCTAATCCGACTGGGCCATAAACAGATCAAGTCCAGACTAAATCCGGCGCAAATTGTTACTAATTCGCATCTTAATAATGACCGCGTCAGAAGCGTCACCGTATCTCAGAACGTGGCAAATTAGCCGCTATGACAAATGACAGTCGACGTACACGTGCATCGGCCTACCCCAAGAGCGTTTTCATGTGTGTGTACTTTCATGTGTGTGTAATTCCATATGTAGATGTGTGCCTTCACGCGCATTTGTGGGAGGATGGGTGGTTAGGTATGAATCCTCCGGACATACCGCAACCAAGCCAGCGATACGGCTGCCTATTCAACATGTGCAACCGTCAACGTGCTCAGATACAATCAATCAAATCAATTAATGATTCAATTGTCCGATCGCACCGGGGCACGTGATTGTCCTCCGAATCAGAGGAGCTTTACTCCAGCTTCATCTCACCACCTCGATTGTTAGTCAGTATTGTCAGAAGATAATTGAGGATAATTATTGTATCCCCAGATCGATCCCCATATTAAAATCGCCAGGTGAAAAAATCCACGTGGAATTCCACGTGGAGTTTCACATGGAACTAGCGATGCATTTCGATCATTTTTGGGCAAAATCGAGATTTTCATAAAACATAGTTAGATGGAACTGAAATGTAATGGAGATCAAGAATTTGTAATGAAAAAGTCGATCGAAACGAGACGATCATCTCGACCGAGTTCGTCTCGATGTGATTAGTATGGTGCTCAAGGTTTTAATTTATTCTGACAAGATTTTGGAAAAAGTTTAAAATGATGGACATGCATCACTACATTGAAAACTACTCTTGTAAACCGTAAGAGATGTATGCAAAAATGAGTGAAATTTTTTTATTTTGAGTACCCTGTGTACTATATTAATAGGTCCAATTTTATCATTCTGAAAGTGGTTTATTCGGAATTCTACGTGGAGTTCCACGTAGAAATATACATGGAAATCCACGTAGTCTTCTTAATTTTTGTGGCAATCCACGAGGAATTCTATCTATAATTTACACATGATTTGTTTAAATTTACAACCTGCATTTCACATGGAATTCCACGTATAACCGGGTGTGGAATTCCTCAATCCTCGTAGAATCCTACATGGGTTTCGACAGGAAACTTCACATGGATTTCCACGTGAATTTTTTCTCCTGGGCCACTAAAAATATTTTTCGAATTTCATTAAAGAAATACTGGGGAGCGTATATTCAATACTTTCTTGAAATCTCTTAGAATCGCTGGAAATCTTTGCAATCCTTGAAATACCTTGAAATTCTTTAAAAACCATGGAAATCCTTTAAAATTTTTGTTAATTCCGTGAAATCTTTTGAAATTGCTTGAAATCTTTGAAATCTCTTATCATGCTTTAAAATACATGGAAATCCCTTAAAATATCTAAAACTCTTTTGAAGTTGTGGGAATCTTTCAGAATATCCTGAAATCCTTTAAAATGTTTTGAAATATATTAGCATCTTTTGAAAGATTTTAAAATTTATGAAAATCCGTTGAAATCCCGTTAAATCTTTTGAAATGTTACGAAATCCTCTAAAATACGTGAATATAGTTTGGAATCTTTTGAAATTTCTTAAAATCCTTTAAAATTCCGTGAAATCATCGAGAACCCTTGCTATCTCTCAAAATCCATAAAACCTCTTGAGATCATTTGAAATCTTTTTAAATCCCTTGGAATCCCTTAAAATCTCTTTAAATCTTCAAAATCCTTGGAAATCATTCCAAATCTCTTCAAATCCCTTAAAATATTTTAAAATCCTTTAAAACCCATAAGAATTTCCCGATATCCCTTAAAATACTTCAAAATGTTCGAAAATCCTTTAAAACTTCTTGAAATCTTAGGAAATCCTGAAAAATCCGTGGATATACTTTGGTTTTTTTATATCTCTTAAAATCCAGTGAAATCCCATTAAATCCTTAAAAATCATTCAAACCTCTTGAAAACCCTTCAAAATCATTTGAAATGTTAGCAAATCTTTTGAAATCCCTTTAAATCCCTTAAAATCCTTTAAATCTTAGAAAAACTTTAAAATCTGTAGAAATCTTTCCAAATCGCTAGAAATCCCTTAAGATAATTCAAAATTCCATAAATTCTTCCAAAAGCCATTTAAATTCTTTAAAATCTTTATAATATTTGGAAATTCTTCAAAATTTCAATTGAATTTTTTTACATTTTAGGAAACCCAAAATCTGTGGATGAGCTTTGGAATCATTTAAAATCCTTTGAAATCCTGTGATAATTTAAATTCTTCGTAAATCTCTTGAAAAACTTTCAAAGCCCTTAAAATCTTTGAGATCTCTTCATATCTTAAAAATCCGTAAAAATATTGTCGACTTTATGAAAATCCCTCAAGATAGTTCAAAATTCATTAAAAAAATTTTAAAGCCATTAAAATTCTTTGAAATCTTTATAATATTAGGAAATCCTTTGAAATTTCGTTGAATTTTTTGAAATCTTTTAACATAATTCAAAACTTTGAATCCTTTGAAATCCCTTTTAATCTTTGGAATCTTTACAAATATTTAAATTCCACGGGAATCGAGAAATCTTTTTAATGTGCGGAAGTCCTTTGAAATTCGGCTAAATCTTTTGAAATCTCACGAAATCCTCTAAAACACGTGGATATACTTTGAAATCTTTTGAAATCTCTTGAAATCCAATAAAATCCCCTGAAATGATTGAGAATCGTTTAAATTTCTAAATATTCGTAAAAATCTCTTGAGATCATTCAAAACTTTTTAAATCCTTTGAAATCCCTTCAAATCTTTGAAATCTCTTCAAATCTTTAAATTCCACGGGAATCTTTCTAAATGTTTCAAAATCCCTTACAATATTTAAAAATGTATTAACATCTTTCAAAAACCATAACAATTTTCTGAAATCCATAAGAAATCTTTTTAATGTGCGAAAATCCTTTGAAATTCGGTGAAATCTTTTGAAATTTTACGAAATCCTCTAAAATCTCTTGTCATCCATGAAAAAATTTCTTCAGATTATTCGAATCTCTTTATATCCTTTGAAATCTCTTCAAATCTTTGCAATCTCTAAATCATCAAAATCTATGGGAATCTTTCCGAATCTCTAGAAATCCCTTGAAATCTTTTGAAAGCTGTTAAAGTTTCTAAAATAACTTGTAGCTGGTAATTCTTAACCGATTTTGGATTTTTTAAATAAAAATTCAGTATTAAATGTTGAAGAGATGTGGCCTGATTTTTGATTTTTTTTCTGTTTAAACTTTTATGTTGATGCAAAGAGTGAAGAAAAAGTCGTTTTTTTCATTTTTTTTATTTATCTTCGTGAAAAAAATGATAATTTATAAACAAATGAACTTAAAAAATAGTCTACACTATGGATTGTTCGTTTGCAAAGTAAATTTTTGCGTTAAAATTACTTGCTTTCATAAAAAAATTAATACCCGATCATAAAAATTTGAAATCTAATGATTTTTATTAATTTTATAAACAAATTCCTAGTGTGGACATTTAAAAATAGCAAGAAATCCTTTTTTTCTTACAATATCTCTCGAATTATATCGCCAGTGATGTTTGATGATGGAAAATTATCTTTTAATATTTTTTATTAATTTTATAAACAAATACCTAGTGTGGACATTTAAAAACAGAAATAAATCGTTTTTTCTCTCAATTTTCCTCCAATTATATCGCCAGTGATATTTAATTATGGAAAATTATCATCTGATACTTTTTATTGATTTCATAAACAAATTATATAAACAAATGGCTAGTGTGGCCACAATGGCATGGAAGCATTATGATATTATTCTAGATTCTGAAGCTCTCTAAATGACAATGTTATAAATTTGATTATATAATTTGTTTATAAAATCTTTTAAAAATATCGGTTGATAATTTTCCATAATTCAACATGATTGGCGACATAATTTGAGGACAATTAGGAGAAAAAATTATTTCTTTCTGAGTTTGGATGTCCACACTGGGCATTTGTTTATATAATTTGTTTATAAAATTGATACAAAATTTCTGATGATAATTTTCCATCATTATATATCACTGGCGATATAATTTGAGGAAAAGTCAGAGAAATCACGATTTCTTTCTGCCTTTATATGTCCACACCAGGCATTTGTTTATAAAATTAATAAAAAATATCAAAAGATAAACATCATTAAACATCATTGGCGATATAATTTGACAAAAAACGATTTCTTTCTGTTTTTAAATGTCCACACCAGGCATTTGTTTATATAATTTGTTTATAAAATTAATAAAAAACATCAGATTTCTAAATTTTATGATTGTGTCTTTTCTTGATGAAAGCAAGTAATTTTAAGGCAAAAAATTACTTTGCAAAAGAAGAATCCATATTGTAGACTATTTTTTAATTAATTTGTTTATAACAATTAACTTAACAATGTCATAATTTTCTTTTGCTTTCAACTACCCCTGTGCATAAAGTCTGGCAATGCTGATCATAGAAAAAAAAATTTCACGAAGATAAACAAAAAAAACGACTTTTTCATCACTCTTTGCATTACCATAATAGTTTAAACAAAAAAAAAATTAAAAATCAGGCTACATAAATCTCTCGAAATTTTATACTGGATTTTTCTTTTAAAAAAATCCATAATCGGTTAAGAATTGCCAGCTACAAGTTATTTTGAACCTCGTTTTTTTATTTCATCCCACTGTAATGCCGTAGCACTTTTGTAATTTCTTTGTCAAAATCTTTTCAAATCACAGGAAATCCTTTAAATTTCTTTAAATATCTTAAAATCATTTAAAATCGAACGGGATCATCGAAGTCTCCTCAAATCTTTTAAAATCCGTGAAAATCCATTCAAATCATTCCAAACCTTTGCAAATCTTTTGAAATCCCATTAAAAACCCCTGGCGTTCTTAAATTTCTTAAAAATACTTCGATATCTTTTCAAATCCTTTGAAATCACGTGACTTCCATCAAAATAATTCAAAATTTCTTAAAATCACTTGAAACTTGAACTTGAAGCGCGTTCTTAATTTTTAAAAGTCCCTTAAAATCTGGTAAAATCTTTTCATAAACTTGAGATTATATATTATATATTCCTTCCTCATAGAGGAAGCTTTGTAATGGTAACATTTTCCAAAATTTTTAAATTCATTTAATTGAACCTTCCCCAATTTAAAAATGTCTAATACAATATTCTAAGCAATTGTCTTCCGCAATATAATTCAAAGTTGATGTAAGAATATAAAAGATTCCTTGGTTCGAGACGAATCGATTGACCTATACTATTAATATATTTTATTGAAGCGTAGGGAAGTTATCGTAATTTATGTATTTTGAAAATCGGTTTTTTATAGTAAAACTTTTTGCATTGACATAATTTAAAGTTGATGCAAGAATATAAAAGATTCCTTGGATCGAGACGAATCGATTGACCTATAATATCAATACATTTTATTGAAGATTAAGAAAGCTATGTTGATGCATAATATTTGAAAATACGGTTTTTTATAGTGAAACTTTTTTCTTCAATATAATTGAAAGTTGATGCTAGAATATAAAAGATTCCTTGCTTCAAGACGAATCGATTGACCTATAATATTAATACATTTTATTAAAGCGTAGGGAAGTTATGGTAATTTATATATTTTGAAAATCGATTTTTTTTTAGCAAAACTTTTTCATTAACATAATTCAAAGTTGATGCAAGAACAAAAAAAGATGTGTTGATTCTAGAGGAATCAATCGACCTATAATATTAATACATTTTATTAAAGAGTAAGGAAGCTATGGTAATGCATAATAATTGAAAATACGGTTTATCATAGTAAAACTGTTTTCTTCAATATAATT
>CAKNYM010027976.1:0-11708 GCA_932195095.1 Andricus curvator | reverse complement strand
CCCCCCCCCCCCCACTCCCCTAGCGTAACAAATCGTAACAAAATCTCTCGAACCCTCCTTGTCCCTTGAGCTGTTACGTAATTTGAGTACGGTCCCAACCTATCTTCTGAATCTGAGGCGCTCTGAGTATTTTCAAAACTCTCCGTGGATCCTCCTGCATTTCCAATTTGCTCCGATGAAATGTTGAACGCTTCCAAGAGCCTCTGCTCAGAATCGCCCTTGTATTTTTCCAGCGAAGACATTGTATCCATCATAATCCTGGGAATGTTTGGATGCGAATCTGTTGAGAAAGCGAAACTTCCTGAGGCTTGAATTGTTCTGAGGGCGGTGAAAGTAGGAATGTTCAGATTAGAGTTTTGCAAAAACTGTGGCAGCTTCGACACGTTTTTCAGGGCAGTTAGCTCTCTAGGTTGCGGTTCATCGCACGTGATATTCACAATTTTCTGCAAAAAAGAAATAATGTTGTAAACTAGAAATGTGAAAAAGGCGTCGATCAAAAACTATGGCTCGTTATTTGGAATACTTTTTCCATCCCTCTTCTCCTTCGTTACAGATTGTCACGCAAAGCTTGAACCCAACACGCAACATACAAATCTAATATGTAAACAGACTTTACAGCCCACAATTCTCTCAAAAGAGGACAACTTCATGTATATGCATCATATTGAATTCAATATGAAACGATTGAAATTTGTAAGATTTTAAGTAAAAATAGATTGCACCTTCAATTTAATAATTTAGATCTTTGCAGCCCTACAATTGGTTCTTTGAACTGTTGGGCTTTCTTATTCTTTGAATAAATAAACCGAAGGAGATGAATTTTTAATTCATGAGAGCAAATTTCCTAGAAAACAGTCGATTTTTCCATCCGTCAATATGATTTTTTTGACCAGAACTTAATTTTCAAACAGTAGTTGCATTTTCTACCGAAAAACATGCATTTTCAACCAACAGTTAAATTGCCAAGCCAACAAAAAATATTCTACAAAACAGTTGAATTTTCAATAAGAAAGTTTATTTTTAACCTAATAGTTGAATTTTAATTAAAAAACAATCAATTTCCAATGAAAAACAATGGGATAGTGGAATTTTCAGTTGGAAAAATTGATTTTCAAACAAAAAACGAATTTCCAAGATGAATATTGAAATTAAAAAATGAGTTTCTCACAAAGTACTTGAACTTTCAACCAAAAAATTGAATTTCATGCCAAGAAATGCGAATTTACAACAAATTAAATTTTTCGATCAAATTGTTATATTTACAGTGAAAGTAATTAATTTTCAACAAAAAAAAACGAAGTTTCCACAAAATAATTGATTTTTGCTTCCTCATAGAGGAAGCTTTGTGATGGTAACACTTTCGTAAATTTTTTAACTTATTTAATTAAATTTTTCTCAGTTCAATAATGTCTAATACTATGTTTAAAGCAATTTTCCAGATGTGTGTTTTTCAACACTCTATACTATTTAAAAAATTGATGTTTTATAGTGTCACGTATTACGACGTAGCAACCTTTCGGTCAACGAACTCTAGGGGCAATGAACTCATTACACGTGGAATAAGGAATTACTTGTTGTATGGACCATTGACATGTGGTACTCTTGGCACCATGGACAGCACCATGGATTGCATCCTTTTTCTAGAGGAGTGGAAACTTTCAAATCTACACGTGGAAGAGGGTGCAAATAACTTCAACCACTCAAGTATTACCGATTACTCGTGAACCTTTTCCGCATAGCAGAAACTTCTAGAAGAACAAGTGGAGGAGGGTGGTACCAATGTCCGCCCACCCGAGCATAAAAGGAGGTATCTTGAACCCTTTAGTCATTTCTTTGTGGCTCAGCGTCTTTAGCGCGGAAGCGCTGCTACCTCAATCTTTCGTTGATCAATCCTGCAGACTACTCGTCGTAGCTTGTCGCTGTGAAATGATGTCCGAATTCCAGACATTTTTGCTAAAGGCCCGTCAACCTTCAACTCTGAAATTGGTTCCAAAATCTCGGCATCTAAATCCTAGTTCAAGTACCAGTCTCCGTCGAAGTCTTCGAGTTCGCGAGTTCACCCTTTTCAACTCCTTCCTGAAGAAAACCTCTAATTCCTAATTCTATTCAACTGCTAATCACATGTATCTCTAGAATTCAAGTTCCTAAAAGTCTAATTCCGAGTTCCAATTCTAAATCCCGTTCTAAGCCATACCTCTGAAGTCCCAACTGTGGATTATTGGATTACCATTACACTGAGGATTTATTGGATTACACATCAACTCTAAAACAAGGTTTCCCCCCTAAATTCTTGTAAGTCATTCCCTACTGCTATATTGATCTTTCAATAAACGTCTATTACTAATCTCTATTTCGAATCCCTCACACATTCATTTGACCCTGAAACCTGCTCCCTTAGCACAGAACCTTATTTTCTGTAGATAAATCAGAATCTACCTCTGACCACTGTGTTTTACTCCTAAATACCATCCTAGGGCGTAACAAAAGTCAAACTGTTTTCATTAAATTTTTTCATTCCTTGGTTAAAGATGATTCGATTGAGCTATGATACTAATACATTTAATTAAAGAGTAGGGAAGTTATGGTCATTTATATTATATTAAAAATCGTTTTTTAGTGTAAACATTTTTTGATTCTCATAATTTGAAGTTGATGCGAGAATAGAAAAGATGTATTGATTCAAGACAAACCGATTGACCTGTAATAGTGATACATTTCATCGAAGAGTAGCGAAGCTATGGTAATTCATGATTTACAAAAAAAAAAACAGTTTTTTATGGTAAAACTTTTTCTATCAACATAATTGCAAATTGATGCAAGAACGAAAAGATTCCTTAATTCAAGGCAAACCGATGGACCTATTATGTGAGAGGTTGTAGGCTCCGGAAGCTACGATCATGGTTCTTTAAAGCAACCAATCCTGACGCAACTGGAACGTGTACGTCATCCACTTCTGCTCCTTCTGTCCTAGAAGGTAAGCAAGAGCGGAAAATTTACGCGAGATAAAGTCGGGCAACACTGTTCCTTGGAGTCAGGTCTCTAGCCGCGGATGATCTTACGCGGCAGACGGGACAGTTGGAGATGAAGTTTCACCCCTGGATACTTTTTTAGAGCTACCAATCTTTGTAGAATGTTATGAGCCCCAGTGGTGACGGACCAGATGAAATGATCCCAGAAGAACAGCCTTTTGCATCCGGTTCGCGATGGAATGAGCCTGACGCTGGCGAGCCGGAATCTTGTTGAGTTGGCTAATAAATGAATTTTTCATACCTCCAAGACAGCCGATTATGAGAACTACAAGATGGACTTTGAAGCCTTGGTAGAGCCTGCTCAGCTCGAAAAGAAGTGCTTGATATTTCGCCCGTTTTTCTTCCTCCTTTGCCGTAATATTACCATCGGCTGGTGCCGAGAATTCAATCACGTAAATGATCTTGTTCTTCAGATCTTGGAGGACAATATCAGGCTTCGTAGCACTGATACGTTGAGTGGTGGAGAATGAGAAATTCCAGTAGATCTTACACTGATCATTCTCCACAACGGACTCGAGTTCCCCCTGGGCGTATGGCAAGACGGGCAATAGATCAACACCATAGAAGTGCCTCAGATGGTAACATAACACTTTTAGAGCCGCATTGTGTCTCTCTATGTACCCGTATCGTGCATATTTTGAGCATCCACTGAGAACATGTCCAAGTGTTTCTGGCTCTTGCTTGCACGCTCGGCAGTTGGTATCGCCTACAGGTATATTCATTATGCGCTCGCGGTAAACTAAGGTGTCTATAACGCCATCTTGACAGGCAAAAAGAAATCCCTCAGTCTCCGATTTTAATCCAGCAGACTTGAGAAACATGTTGGACAGACCCATCGAGAGCTCTTCCCTACGTATAATGCCGTAGAATTTACCATGAAGAGGCTTGTCAGCATGTTCTCTTAGTAGAAGCGTATGTACTGCTTCCTGTACACGACTTTTGAGCACCAAAGGTGTTAGTGATGCTAGGCCATGTGTAGTGTCGCTGGAATCAAATGGGAGGCCAAGCTCCTCTGCGGCCCTATCTGCGGCACGATATAGAAACGCCGCAGCATTGACGACTTCATGTTGATGTACTAGTCGCATAAGAAACTCTGTGCTATTTAGAACTGAGCAGGCTGTAGCCAGAACCGTTCTGCGATGAAGACACTTTAAGCTCAGCCAGCCTCTACCCCCTTTATCTCGAGGGAGGTATATTCGAGGTACGGAAGATCTAGGATGATGACTTCGATGGATTGTCATCATCTTGCGTGTGCTTCGGTCAAGTTGCTTCAACTCATCGACGATCCATTTTACTGCACCAAACGTGTAGAGCAGTATAGGAACGGCCAGCATATTGGTCGCCTGGATCTTATTCTTTCCAGATAATTCGGAAGCCCAAATTTTTCTGAGAATTTGGCGATACCTTTTTCCAAGGGCCGTTTTTAACGCACGCACATCATGGGTTTCCGCTTGCGGTATTCCAAGATATGTATATGTTTCTCCAATACCAAGATGTTGAATGGTATTTCCGCCTATGAGTTGAACATCCTGATCGTGACGCGATGATGTAGTTTCTAATCTTCCTTGGTGTAGGTGGACGCAGGCACACTTGTCCAGTCCGAAGCTCATGCCAATCGCTTTAGAGTACCTATTTACCGCCTCCACAAGGATGTTAAGGTCCTCTTTCGAGGAAGCAAAGAGTTCAAGGTCGTCCATGTATAAAAGGTGGTTGACCTTATATTCTCTTTTGTTCGGCGTGCCACATAGGTATCCAGAGCTTTTGCCTCGGAGCACAATAGATAGAGGCAAGAGGGAGATGCAGAAAAGTATCGGACTTAGAGAGTCTCCTTGGAAGACTCCCCTCTTATATGTGATATAGCTTGTAGTCACTTGTCTTTTGTCAGATGTTATAACAAATCTTGTCCGCCACAAGAGCATAAGCTCTTTTATCCATCTCACTATTTTTGGATGCACCTCCAGGCACTCAAGGAGCTTAATAAGTAGCTCATGGTTCGTGTTATGGAATGCCTTACGGTAGTCAATCCAAGCCATGGACAGATTGCGTCGATACCTGATCGAGTCCTGGGTAATACACCTGTCTATTAACAGGTTCTCCCTGTAACCTGCCAGACCTCTCTTGCATCCACGTTGTTCAACTATTGCACTCCATACCGGCTCGGTAGATGTTAATATCCTCTCTTTGAGGATGCCAGTGAATAGCTTGTAGCTGGTGTTTAAACAAGCTATGGGCCTGTAGTTCTTTGGACTTGACAAATCTCCGGTCTTAGGGATCAATACGGTGCGTCCTTCCACTAGCCACTGCGGGACGGGTTGTTCTCCGTTTAAGAAAGTAGTAAATATACGAGCTAGATGTTGGTGCGTAGAAGTAAACTTCTTCCACCAAAAGTTGTTGATTTTATCTGGCCCTGGCGCTGAAAAGTTCTTAGTTCTAGCGATAACTTTCTTCACTTCTTCAGCAATAATTAGTGGACACTCTTCCTCTGGACCTTGTAACCTTTGCCTTTGGCAAAAGTTACGAAAGAGTGATATATCTGAAGCGTCTTCATTTAGCTGATAAGTATCTCCATATACTTGTTCCCAGAAGACTTGAATCTCTTCTCGACTAGGCGGATTTTTAACGGCACGTGACATTTTATTGAACAGACGGGAAGGATGAGTAAAAAAGGTGGAATTTTCCTGAATCCACTTTACTCGCCGTTCAAGGCGCTGTTTCGCTGTTGGAAGAGATCTTATTTTTTGCGTCCAGTGCTGCTTGATGGTCAACAGTTTACACTTGTTCAGCGTGTGATTTGCTTTCCTCAAATTTCGAGCAAGTGCCCTAACTTTTGGAGTGAATTTTTTATTTAATGTTATGTAGCTAATCACGCACTGAATATTTGATGCCTGCCGTCTTGCCGTTTCAATTTTGAATTGAAGCTGTGCAATACGCTCGCGAGTCTTACTCAGACGTACTGAAGTTTCGTTACTTCTACTGTCGCTAAGCAAGGACACCGCCTTCTCGTAAACAACACAGTTCAGATTCCAGAGATTAACATCTTCGGGGAGCAAATCGGGGAGAGCAGTATTAGCTTCAGCTAATTTGTCCATCCTGAGAAAGACTTTTTGGTGGATAGATCTCCTACTTCTCATGTTAGCATTATCGGCTATCTGCAAAGGTTATCTTGCTGCAACGGGTGGAATGTTCGATGGAGGATGTTGCTCTTCTTCTTGTTGATAAAGAGCTTCATATCCGTTTTTTCGCAAAAAGGATACCTGATCTCTTAAATACTGAGGCGTTTGATGAGCATATTCCGGGTGCATATTGACCCAACGGTCATGTAACCTCTGCATGAATCCTGTTCGCGCCGGTGAGCTTCTTTGCCAACAGGTAAGGATGTCTCTCCTGAGTTGGTCCGACCATTTAAATCGATGTTCTCGCGTTTGTCCGGGGCCATTGCCTGGTCGTCGCCTCGGTTCGGTCCTATTGTCACTCCCAACTGAACCATGGCCTCCATCCGAGAGAGGCCTATTGTGGGTGGCACTGCGCGATACTGGTGTCGTAACCGCATAATTCATTGCATTGGGGAGTTAGCCCAAAGCAACGTGGCTGACTGCAAGAGCCGGAGCTCTCGGGCGATGGGGTCGCCACATCCCTACGCCTATATATATTATTATTATTATTATTATTATACCATTGAGCTATTTCCCTTTCGGGGTAGGCGTGACGCGCTCGGTTGGAAGATAGTAGTGTTGGGAAGGAGGTAAAGATTTTTTAGATTGATCTAGAATTTTCGTGTTATTTGTTCAAATAACACGTTCTTTCCGCAACACTGCTCCGACCCAAGTTGCTGATCAATCTCTGTAGCGATCACACCAAGTGAAGAGCTTCAAAACGTTGTTATGTGAGGTTCCCCACTCGGGCCCATAAGTATCCTAGGTATTTTGTTTCAAGCATCATTCACTCTACTGACACTCTTTTGATAAAAGATTTATCGCTAAACTTTTCTGTCCTGGCATGCTTCTCTAGCTTCCATCACGTCCATGCATTTTTTCATGCATGCTCTCCTGTTTCTATGGCTTCTTAAGTCTTTTCGGATTAAGGTTTCATTCACACATTCTAACCATTCTTTCCGCGGTCTGTCTCTGGGCATACTGCCACATACTTTACCTTTATACGCGTGTTTCGTTAGACGTTAATCTTTCATTCGCTCAACATGTCCGAACCATCTTAACTGATTTCTTTCCCATGTGTCAACTATTGTCTCTTTTGCACGACATTCTTTGAGGATTATTTCGTTTTTCACTTTGTCCATCAGTGTTTTCCCGCAAATTTTTCGCCAAGTTTTCATGCCAATCGCATTAATTTTACTCTTATCCTTTTCTTGACAGGTCCATGTCTCGCTACCGTATAGCACAGTCGGTACAAATATATTCCTGTCACTAGTGAATAGCCTACCTAGATATATGGACTTATAAACTTGTTCTATTCTCTCATCATTTAGGGCAATGTTGCACATTGTTTTCTCACCTTTTCCTCCGAACACTATGATTTTTGTTTTATTTACGTTAATTTTGAGGCCCATGTTCTTCATGCTTGTATTTAGCTTGCTCAACATTCTTTGCAAGTCTTCGATTAATTAATATTAATAATACACTGAATTGAAGAGTAAGGAAGTTGTGCTCATTTATAATATTTGAAACATTTGTTTTGGACAGAAAAACTTTATTTGTCGACATAGTTTAATGTTGATGCATAAATAGAAAATATTTTTTGATCATAAATTTTCAAATAAAATAATTCTGACAATTTTTGCAAAAAAAGCATAAAGCTCGGAAGGGGATAAGGTGCAACGGAACTTTTTCTTCTTTTTTCCAGCTCGAAGAATTACTATTTCAAATACAAAATTTCATTTGTCTGATTTGTCATTGTATTTTAAAATGCTCGTGAAATGAGCACTATAGAAATATGAATACAAAAAAAAATGTAAACACTTGAGTTCGAATTCACAGCTAGCATAACAAAATGACGAATCTTAAAAAAAAAAGAATACATTTTCAACGAATGAGTTCAACTTTGAAACAAGTAAGGTGAATTATCAACTTAAAAGGATCAATGTTCAAGTGAAAATAGAATAGGTAAATTTTCAGTTACAAAATTATTTTTTAACCAAAACAAGATCAAATTTTCAACAAAATATTTCAATCTTCAACCCAGTAGTAGAACTTTTAACGAAACAGGTGCAAAAAGGGAATTTAGAAAAAGCGGTAAAGGGGAGAATAGGGAAAAAAGTATAAAGTGTGGAATTAGATGCCTCACTTGTAAAATAAAGTGACGAATTTTCAAGCATTTCAAAACTATGTATTTTCCACGTGTGCTGCCAATTTCCGCGTTACCTCCCCCCCCCCCTTTGTCAAAAACCGTCACAGGACCTAATCACCCTGCCTCCCAGTGGCAGTGTGACGTAGTTTTCTAATGATCCCAAAGTTGGAAATTTAAATCCATCTCATAAAATTCCTCTTAACATCAACATACCTGCTGTGAAGGTTTGCAAAACGTCGCATTGACATTATCCTCTTCACCTGCGACTGCATAAGTTTCTTCGATCCATTTCTCGTGTGCGTAGTTATTATAATAATGAATAATGCAAAGGAGCAGCGAAAGTCATATCTGCAGATGTAAGTGTACGTATCCTCTATGGAATGCTCGTTAATTCTTATGGCGCTCAGAGTCTGGAATGTTTGACTTGATAGAAGTTTTCTTTCCTCAGGAGTAGAAGTATCGAAGTGGTGATGAGAAAATTCATGTGGCAGAGAGAAGAGAGTTTTGCTACAATCGCAGGATCGAAAATGATTAATCTTTAACAGAAAAAAATGGCAAATAAAAGGGTTGAAAATTGAATCAAATACTTGAATTTTTGACCAATAATATAATTCTGTAGCCCTGAAGATTAAATTTTTACCAAAAAGTCGGATTTTAAAGAAAATACGTGAATTTCCAATAAAAAAAGATAAATTATTTATTGCATTAAACAGCTTTTTCCTCTACATACACACTTCTATTTACAAAATGAAGTGATTGAATTTGTAGATTGAATTTGTAGTTTAGAGTTTGAGTCCGATAACCTTAAAAACACATAAAACAGCTTGCTTTTGAATATTGTGGATCAGTAAAATACACTGTTAGAAAAATCTGTATTAAATTTAATAAAAATGTGTATGATGTCATTTAATATACATTAAAATCTGATTTTGAGAGTATTCAAGATGATACAAAAATTTTCTTGAGATTTCTGGAAAATTTGTTAATGATTTTTCATTTAAATAATAATTTTGAGAAAATATTTAAAATAGATTTAAAAACATATTTGGTGTATGAATAACAATTGAACAATTATTAATTTTTAAGAGCCTAAGATCAGAATTAAAATTGCTTGAAAAGATATAATTTGAAAGTCTATAAATTTGTTGATGTATTCTTCAATTTAGAGAATTAAATATGATAGCGTGGATTTATATACTTTTTTAAATCTTGGAATTGTACAATTTCTGAAAGTTTAATAATTATTTATTTATCAAGCGTACAAATTTAAAAATGTTAGGCTTCAATTTTAAAAGTTTGAAATTCAACAGAGTTTAACTTCCAGTGGTTTAATTTGCAGTTCAGTTTTTATAATTTCAAATGAAAAAAATTTTAGCTTCAAGAGTTCGAATCCTTTTTTGTAATTGTAAAGAAGATTTTTTTATTGGCATAAGGGTCGCCACGGTGTTCCTTAACGAAACTTAAATAAAAATTGCTTGAACGTCTTCGATCTATGTATACACTTAAACTAGAGCATAAATGCAACGTTTTAAGCCTATTCAGAAAATAGGTTCCCCGAGCTCTTGGAAAATAACAGGCATTTGAATTTTTTTTTTAAATTCGTTTTTATTTTTGCTTTAATGATTATATAAATGAAGTATTTTCACCCTTTTTATGCTAATAATTAAGTATCAATAAAAGTAATACGAATGCTTTTGATTATTTTTCAAATTTTCACATATAGAATGATTTTCGAATGCCTGCGCTGAATATAGTCGTGTACAAAAGTATAAAAATATAGATACAGAAACATAGTATTAATATTATAACATCAACACTCATTCTGCTGTAAGCGTGTGTAGATTAGAGTCGATGTAAACAAACCTTATTCGGAGCGCTCTTCAGTATTCGAGTAGAGGTGATACAAAGAAATATAATTCAGAGTGTTGCTCAGTGCAGTATCAAGCTGACTGACATCGCGCGTTGAATTTATTCTTAATTGTGATCGAAGTTGCCCACAAATTTTGAAAAATGGGTTTGAATCGCGCGAGAACTCACGATCAAAATCGAGATTCAATGTGTTTACTGTGTTTTGGAAAAGGTAAAATGAATAAAATAAGTGCAACATTGCAAGCTAAATTAGAGAAATTATTAGACAATTATGATTCATGTAATGATTGTTTATCACGAGTAGTGTGCAATGCTTGCAAAATGAATGTGTATCGAGGTGCTAAAATTGAAAAACAACCAGACTATTCCTTATTTGTATTTAAAAAACAACTGGATGCTGGACAAGTTGTTCAAAAACGACAAAATATTTTTTCGTCGAATTCAAAAGTAGATCTGATTGCGGGTAATAAAAAACAGTCTTCAGTTGAAAAGCGTTGTAGTAAATGTTTCAATTTAATTAAACAAGGAATTAAACATGCATGTTCCAAAACATCTCTCGTAACCAATATTAAAAAAGCTGTGAAGGAATCCTGCACTTTGAAAGGTAAAGAACAAGCTACTTCGTCTTTATTAAAAGATATAATAGCTGATAAAGAATCGACTTCTGGCAAAAAGAATGATACAATCATATCACTTTCCCAGATGAGGGGTAAGCCAGTGAAAATGTCTTTGAATAAAAGTGTCAAAGACAAAAAATTGCTCAATCAATATTTACTTAGTATCGAAGATTTTCAAAAAATAAAAACATCATTTAATCTCAGCCTGAGAACTACTTGTGCAATAGCTAACGCTATTCGAGTAGCTTCTACAAATAGAAAAATTATTCAACCTAATTTGAAAAGAGAACTTATGCAGCACAATTATGATGTCGATAAATTTTTCGCAGTTGAAAAAGTAAATTTCTCAAGTATACATTCAAACAGTGAAAAGATATCTGAAGAAACATTAGTTTACTGCCATAACCTTGAAGATTTCATAGCTACTGTTCAAGCTAAGCGACAAATAGAAAATATTCATTTGAAGTTTGGTATAGATGGGGGAGGTGGATTTTTAAAAGTATGTGTGTCCATTCAGTCTTCAGAGATAAATGAAGCAGCGGACGAAAACTCACGCCAGAAGTATAGTGAAGGAATAACATCAAAAAAATTTAAAGCTTCTGGCGTGAAGCAGTTATTCATCTTAGCCATAGCACCGAGTACACAAGAAAACTGCACAAATGCTTCGATGCTGTGGTTAAAATTGTCGATCAATAACTTTAGTGGAACGATTGCTACAGATCTGAAGTTGGCAAATATTCTAGTTGGCATTATGACACACGCAAGTTGCTATCCTTGTACGTGGTGTTATGCTAAAAAAGGTGAACTTCATCAGCAAGGCCCTTATAGAACAATTGGAGAAACAACAGAAAATTATCTAAATTGGATTAAAGCAGGCGCAGACAAAAAAAAA
>CAKNYM010027975.1:0-10393 GCA_932195095.1 Andricus curvator | reverse complement strand
TTCAAAATTTAAGTATTTTGTTTAAAATTCGTTTTTGCAGTGGAAAATTAATGTTTTTGGTTGAAAATTTAACTGTTCCATTTTTGTTAGAAATTTATCTTTCTTAGTTGAAAATTCATGTATTTTGTTGAAAATTTGTCGTTTTTTGGTAGAACATTATTCTTTGTGGTTGAAAATTCAACTATTTTTCCTATTCCATTTTCTGTCGAAATTTGATTATTTTTGATAAAAATTTGATATTCTTAGTTTGAAATTTAAATAGTGGTTGAAATCCCAGTTTTCACCGAAAATTAAACTATATATTCTATTTTCGATTGAAAATTAATTTATTTTAGGATGAAAATTCATGTATTTTGTTGAAAATTGGTATTTTTCAATACAAAATTACTTGGTTTTGAAAATTCAACTATATGGTTAAAATTATTTTAGTTAAAAATACATTTTTTTGTTTGAACATTCTTTTTTTTTTAAATTGAAAATTAATCCTTTTGTTTGAAAATTTAATTATTCTATTTTTGGTTCAATTTTTTTGTTGTTGAATACTCCTGTATTTTATTAAAAATTTATCTTTTTTGGTAGAAAATTTATCTTTTGGATTAAAAGTTTAAATTTTTGTTATACATTTTTTTTCTGTTCAAGTTCCAAAATCATGCAATTTGTTGAAAATTAGTCTTTTTTTAAAAGAAAATTCATTTTTTGGATTGAAAATTTAACTATTTGGATAAAAATTCATTTTGTTCGATGAAGATTCATGATTTGAGTTAAAAATTCACTTCTTTAATTAAAATTGTACTGTTTAGTTGAAAATTAATTTTTTTCACTAAAAAGTTAACTATTATATTTTTATTAAAAATTCATTTGATTGGTTGAAGATTAATAATTTTAGTGAAAAATTAATCTCTTTGTCGCAAATTAAGTAAAAAATTCGTTTTATTTTCAGTTAAGCGTTATTTTTTTAACTGAAAATTTGTCTATTCCATTTTTGGTTGAAAATTCAACAATTTGGTTAAAAAATCATGTATTTTGTTGAAAATTCGTTTTTATTGAGTTTAAAATTATTTGCTTCCAGTGAAAATCTCACTGTTCCAGTTTGGGTTAAAAATGTATATTTTTTAGATAAAAATTAAGGTATTGGGTTAAATTTTTTTTATTAATTTTTTGTAAATTAATTTTTATAACTGATAACTTAACTATTGCATTTTTGGTGAGAAATTCGTTTTTTTTTCTTAGAAAATTCATCTTTATGGTTGAAAATTATACTATTTATTTTAAATTTGAACTAGTTTCTCAAAAATTCCTTTTTTCGGTTGAGGATTCATTTTAGTTAAAATTTATCTATTTGGTTGAAAACTTGACTATTTTGTTAAAAATTCATTTTTGTTGTGGTTGAAGATTCATAATTTGATTTGAAAATTCATATTTTTGGTTCAAACTTCAATTACTTTGCTAAAAATTCGTTGTTTTTTTTGTTAGCATAAGAATTAATGTCTTTTACAAAAAAATTGAACTTTTCCAAATGAAGATTTTACTTGAAAATTCGTCTGTTTCATGGTAACTTTGCTTTTTTTTTTTTAATTTAACTATTACATTTTTTGTTCATAATTTTTTTTTAATTCAACTATTTGTTGAAATTGACAGTCAGAATGATGATATGCAGTGGCTTGATATCCCAGGATTTTTCAAGGAATCTGTATTATCATTAGAGAATAACAGATAATATTTAACGTCTTTTCAGACTAGATGGAGCTATGAAAGAAAAATTATTTTGAATAATTTTTTTCTAAAAAAAAGATCTTGTCCTTTCGCTCCGCTGGGAGTCGAACTACAGAACTTCTGATTTCCGGCCAGGTGCTTTCCCATTAAGCTACTAGAGAGATCGAGAGAAGAAACCTTTTTCAGAAGTACACGCATTATGCTAGATGACACAAATCACATTTTTCAAGGAATCTGTATTATCACGAGAGAATAACAGAAATTTTTAACGTATTTTTCAGACTAGGTGGATCTAGTAGCTTAATGGGAAAACACCTGACCAGAAATCAGAAGTTCTGTGGTTCGACTCCCAGCGGAGCGAAAGGAGAAGATCTTTTTTCAGAAAAAAATTATTTAAAATAATTTTTTATGACATATGCATGATTTCAGCCCTTTTTTACGCCTATGAAGCGGGGCTAAAGCTCTACTTTTTACTCCCTAGGGAGTAAAAAGTGCTTTTTACTCCCTAGGGACTGAAAAGTGACGTCAGAGGTGAATAATGAAAATTATGCATCTATGAGCTTGCATTTTATGATTATGAGCCCACTCACCGTAAAAACTGTGAGGAAATTTTTGTTGCAGATAATAGAATTTTCCGGTTATTTATGGAAAGTTACCATATATGCCTGTAAAATTCCCATAAATGACCGAAATTTTTCATAAATTTCCGGAAATTTGTGAAAAGGAATTTTTGGTACTCTATGGTAAGTTACATATTTACATGTAAAATTACCATAATTTACGGAAAATTTTCATAAATTACCGGAAATTTATGGATATTTTTAAAAATGAATTTTGGGTAATACATCGTAAGTTGCAATATTGACCTGTAAAATTACCATAAATGACGGCAATTTTTCATAAATTTCCGAAAATTTTTAAAAATGATATTCGGGTAATCCATCGTAAGTTGCAATATTGACCTGTAAAATTACCATAAATGACGGCAATTTTTCATAAATTTCCGAAAATTTTTAAAAATGAATTTCGGGTAATCCATCGTAAGATGCAATATTGACCTGCAAAATTACCATAAATAACCGAAATTGTTCATAAATTTTCAGAAATTTATGGAAATTTTTAAAAATGAATTTTGGGTATGTTACCATATTTACCTGTAAAATTACCATAATTGACCGGAATTTTTTATAAATTTCCGAAAATTTTTAAAAATAAATTTTTGGTAATCTATGGTAAGTTACCATATTTACCTGTAAAATTACCATAATTTACGGAAAATTTTCATAAATTTCCGGAAATTTAAAAAAATGAAATTTGGGTAATCCATGGTAAGTAACCATATTTACCTGTAAAATTACCATTAATGACTGAAATTTTTCATAAATTTCTGGAAATTTATGGAAATCTTTAAACATGAATTTTGGGTAAGTTACCATATTTACCTGTAAAATTACCATAAATGACCGAAATTTTTCATAAATTTCCGAAAATTCATAAAAATGAATTTTGGGTAATCTATGGTAAGTTACCATATTTACCTGTAAAATTACCATAAATGACCAGAATTTTTCATAAATTTCCGAAAATTTTTAAAAATGAATTTTTGGTAATCTATGGTAAGTTACCATATTTACCTGTAAAATTACCATAATTTACGGAAAATTTTCATGAATTTCCGGAAATTAAAAAAATGAATTTGGGGTAATCCATGGTAAGTAACCATATTTACCTCTAAAATTACCATTAATGACTGAAATTTCTGGAAATTTATGGATATGTTTAAAAATGAATTTTGGGTAAGTAACCATATTTACCTGTAAAATTACCATAAATGACCGAAATTTTTCATAAATTTCCGGAAATTCATAAAAATGAATGTTGGGTAATCCATGGTAAGTAACCATATTTACCTGTAAAATTACAATTATTGACTGAAATTTTTCATAAATTTCTGAAAATTTCTGGAAATTTTTAAAAATGAATTTTGAGTAAGTTACCATATTTACCTGTAAAATTACTATAAATGACCGAAATTTTTCATAAATTTCCGGAAATTTATAAAAATGAATTTTGGGTAATCCATGGTAGGTAACCATATTTACCTGTAAAATTACCATTAATGACTGAAATTTTTCATACATTTCTGGAAATTTATGAAAATGTTTGAAAATGAATTTTGAGTAAGTTACCATATTTTCCTGTAAAATTACCATAAATGACCGAAATTTTTCATAAATTTCCGGAAATTTATGGAAATTTAAAAAAATGAATTTTGGACAATTTATGGTAAGTTACCATAAATCACCTCTAAAATTGCCATAAATTAGGTTAACAATAATTTCATGCCTCATTATACAAAATCTAATATGGACTGAAATCATGACTGTACTTCGAGAAATGTATGAAATCATCCATTTGTTATAAAAAATATCGTATGCGCCAAGGGGGAGAGGCACTTTTTCTCCCCCTAGGTGCATAATATACTATTTCTTTCGTAGCTCCATCTAGTCTGAAAAGACGTTAAATATTTTCTGTTATTCTCTTATGATAATACAGATTCCTTGAAAAATTTAACTTGTACCATCTAGAAAAATAATGCGTGTATTTCTGAAAAAGGTTTCTTCTATCGATCTCTCTAGTAGCTTATTGGGAAAGCACCTGGCCGGAAATCAGAAGTTCTGTGGTTCGATCCCAACGGAGCTAAGGGAGATCTTTTTTCAGAAAAAATTAATTAAAAAAATTATTAATTCATAGCTCCATCTAGTCTGAAAAGACGTTTAAATTTTCTGTTATTCTCTGATGATAATACAGATTCCTTGAAAAAAATTTAACTTGTACCATCTAGAAAAATAATGCGTGTATTTCTGAAAAAGGTTTCTTCTATCGATCTCTCTAGTAGCTCAATCTTTTTTCAGAAAAAATTAATTAAAATAATTATTAAAAACTATTGTTTATTTTCAGTGAATTTAGCAGCCTTAGCCTATGGGAGCTCCTTGGGATGGATTTCTCCAGTTCTACCCAATCTTCTTAGTAAGGAAACTCCAGTGGGAACCGAACCCATGACGGATGAATCCGCATCCTGGTTGGTTGCGATCCTCTGTCTAGGTGGTTTAGTAACCACACCAATACTCGGACCTCTCTCAGACAAATTTGGTCGAAAAGCAGTCGGATGTTTAATTACCCTGCCATCAATAATGAGTTGGCTTCTGAAAATTTTCGCTCGAGATCAAAATTATCTCATCGCTGCAAGATTTCTTGCTGGAGTCAATGGAGCAGGCTGCATTTTTTTTATTCCACTTTACATTTCTGAAACGACGTGTGATGCCATCCGCGGAACTGCAGGCAGTTTTTTGGTCCTTTTTCTCAATATTGGCTTCCTTTTCTCCTTCATCGTCGGACCACTCATATCGTTCAATTTATTTGCCATCGTCTGTCTTATCCTGCCTCTGATTTTTTTGGGATTTTTTGTCTTCATGCCAGAGACACCTGTGTACTTGATCAGGAAAAATAAAATTGCTGAAGCCACGAAGTGAGTTTAGAAATTAGATTGTAATTTAATAAAAAGTTTTTTTTTCACAGTAGGAATGAGATTAACAAACTTCGATTATTTTTCACAAGAATTGATTGGATTATACTTAATTAATTTTTTTCTGAAAAAAAATCTCATTTCACTCCGCTGGGATTCGAACCACAGAACTTCTAATTTCCGGTCAGGTGCTTTTCCAATTAAGCTACTAGAGAGATCGAGAGGAGAAACTTTATTTCAGAAAATATACGCATTATTATGCTAGATGTTACCAATCAAATTTGTTAAGGAATCTGTATTATCATTAGAGAATAACAGAAATTTTTAACGTCTTTTCAGACTAGATGGAGCTATGAATTAAAAATTATTTTAATTAAATTTTTTCAGAAAAAAAAGATCTTTCGTTCTGGGTTTCGAATCTAAGCGGAGCGAAAGGAGAAGATCTTTTCAGAAAAAAATATTTAAAATAATTTGTAATCCATAGCTCCATCTAGTCTGAAAAGACGTTAACTATTTTCTGTCATTCTCTAATGCTAATACAGATTCCTTAAAAAATTTTATTTGTAACATCTAGCCTAATAATGCGTATATTTTCTGAAATAAAGTTTCTTCTCTCGATCTCTCTAGTAGCTTAATTGAAAAAGCACCTGACCGGAAATCAGAAGTTCTGTGGTTCGAATCCCAGCTGAGCGAAAGGTATTTTTTTCAGAATTTATTAATATAAATATATAAAATCTTTTTTTCAGAAAAAATTAATTAAACTAATTTTTAATTCATACCTCCATCTAGTCTGAAAAGACGTTAAAAATTTCTGTTATTCTCTAATGATAATACAGATTCCTTCAAAAATGGATTATACTTTTTTTTTTAATTGTTAGGATAGTAGGGTGGCCCTTATTTTTCAAAATCATATTTTTTGGCTCAGCCGCTAGTTTTGTTAGAATTTCCAAAAAAATCATATCCAGTTTATAAAAATTAAAATAATGGATATGATTTTCAATATTATAATATTTTAAGAGTCTTATGGGGCCTCAAGGAATCACCCATAAGTGCTAATTGGGATTTTCACGTAATATTAAATTTAATGACCATACTTAAAAAATATTATTTTGCAAAAATAATCGTGGATGCATACGTTTTTTATTTTCAATTATTTTTAACTAATTTTTAATTGTTTAAAAAACGTTAATTTCTTGAAACAAAAATTTTCTCTAATCTAATCTCTAATTTTAATACAGATTCCTCTAAAAATTTGATTTGTAACATCTAGCATAATAATGCGTATATTTTCTGAAATAAAGTTTCTTCTCTCGATCTCTCTAGTAGCTTAATTGGAAAAGCACCTGACTGGAAATCAGAAGTTCTGTGGAGAGATTAGAGATTTCCTGTGGAAATAGAAATAAAGGTATATATTATAGATGAGTCTTGTAATTATTGTGAACAATGTTATTTGTTTTAATAATTATTATATGTTTAAAAAATACTTACCTACTTTATTTTACAATATTCGCCTAATAATTACCTAATTGGTTATTAATTAATATTAATTATATAATTATTATAATTAATATAATTAATAATTACCTAATTACCTAAGTGGTTTGAACAAAATTTTTATTGTTCAAACGATTCAAAATTGTTAAAATATTTTTTTTTTTTATTGTCGATTTTAAATTAAAAAGAGTTGAATTCAACAAAAAAAACGAATTTTAAACAAAATAGATTAATTTTTTAACAAAATAGATGAATTTTAAACCTAAAAGATGTATTTTTAATAAAGAAGAATTATTTTCTACCGAAAACACAAATTTTTATTAAAATACATGAATATGAATTTTCAGCTATAAAATTTGAAATTTCAACCAAAAAAAGAATTTTCAACAATATAGTTTACTTTTTTAACAACCGGATGAATCTTCAACAAAAAAAAATAAAATTTTAACAAAGTTCAGCCACCAAAAAAATAATTTTATTCAACCAAAAAGGCGAATTTTCAACAAAAACACTAACATAAATTTTCAACTAAAAAAAATCAATTTTCAACCAAAAATAGAATAGTCAAATTTTTTGTTAAAAAAGTTGATTTTCAACAAAATAATTGATTTTTCAAAAAAAATTAATCTTCAACCTAAAACATAAGACATTAACATATAATATTAATTTTCTACCAAACACGAATTTTTAATAAATATAAATAGTTCAATTTTCGACCAAAAAGATGAATCTTCAACCAAAAAATAAATTTTGAACAAAGTAGTTCATCCTTCAACCAAATAGCTAAACTTTCAACCAATGAATATGTTCATTTTAAATAACAAATAGTTGAATTTAACCAAAAAGAGGAATTTTTAATTTAATAGACAAATATAATTATTAAAAATAAATGTCTTCCTCTTTTAGGGAATAAAAAATAATAATTACTGAATTAATTATATTTAATTATTATTAAAATGCATCAATTTTAACATATAGAGGAGAGTGGTCCTAAGTCGGCACTGTGTTAAGCCGGCACCTTCACGTTTCTCAGAAATGGCGTACGTGTAGGCTTAACCATTTGGTCGTATGACAGGTTGGTAGGCCTGATAAAGTCGATTTTTCATTCGGATTTGTTTCGTGTGCGTAATTGCATGAAATGTGTAAATATTCGTAGTGGTCCTGAGTCGGCACCAAACAGGTGGTCCTGAGTCGGCACTTTTTGGTTACTTTTTTCGTTATTTGTGTGTTATTTTATTCTGTTGTGTTTTAATTCCATGTCTTTTTTCTGCATTTTGCTTGTCTCTGTCCACTGTCCATCCTATAAATAAAGTTTGACAATATTCTGATTTTTTTTTCATTGTAAATGATTTATATTTGTCCATTTCCTCCTAAAACTTACACAACCTGCCCTTTTTCTTGCATTCGAGCAGAAAAAATTATGTGCTGACTCATGACCAGGGGGTGCCGACTTAGGACGACCATTTTGAGAAATAGAAAAAATCGACTTCTTCACTGCTCGAAACGACATAGAATTGTAGATAAACGATCATTTTTGAACAAATTTTTTTTAATGCGATCATTAACCCTAATATCACGTAAAACTCCCAATTAGCACTTATGGGGGATTCTTTGGGGCCCCATACGAGACTCTTAAAATTTTATAATATCAAAAATTATATCAATTATTATTATTATTATAACCAGGATATTACTTTTGGTGGAATTCTAAAAAAAATTGTAGCTGAGAACCAAAAAAATATGATTTTTAAAAATAAGGGCCACCCTACTGGTACACACTGGATACCAGTAGTTTCTACTGGATAATACTAATTTTTTCATAACAGGAATGATATTAAGGCATTCCAACCATTTTTTTTAAGTATAATCCATTTTTGAAGGAATCATTATCATTAGAGAATAACAGAAATTTAAACGTCTTTTCAGACTAGATCTGCATCTAGTCTGAAAAAACGTTAAAAATTTCTTAAATTCAAAATTATTTTAATTTACTTTTTCTGAAAAAAGAAAGATCTTCTCCTTTCGCTCCGCTGGGATTTGAACCACAGAGCTAAAGGAGATCTTTTTTTCAGAAAAAAATTAATTAAAATAATTTTTAATTTATAGTTCCATCTAATCTGAAAAGACGTTAAAAATATCTGTTATTCTCTAATGATAATACAGATTCCTTTGAAATTTTGATTTGTAACATCTAGCATAATAATGCGTATATTTTCTGAAATAAAGTTTCTTCTCTCGATCTCTCTAGTAGCTTAATTGGAAAAGCACCTGGCCGGAAATCAAAAGTTCTGTGGTTCGAATCTCAGCGGAGCGAAAGGAGAAAATCTTTTTTCAGAAAAAAATTAATGAAGTATAATCCAATCAATTCTTGTGAAAAATAATTAAAGTTCATTAATCTCATTCCTACTAAGAAAAAATGCGAATTATCCAGTATGTATCACCCGCTCCAACCTATTAAAGTGATTTAAAAAAAAAAAGAAAAAAATATTTTTTATTTTAGATCATTGACGTGGTTAAAAGGAGGAAATAAGGAGGCTATTGATCGGGAATTAATTCATCTGCAAGGTCAGATTAAAGAGGCAAGTTTTTCCAAATCAGCAAAATTTTCTGATCTCTTCAAGGACAGAGGAACAGTTAAAGGACTGATAATTGCTTTTGGCTTGCTTGGCGGCCAACAGATGTGTGGAATGCTCGCAGTGGTAATTGCAAACAAAATTTATTAATTTTAAGTTTTTAACATTAATGAGGATGGCGATTATAAATTAAAAGTTCTGTTTTCCAAAACGGTACCCCAACAAATTCTTGCTCTCCTCTCGGAAGGGCCGCAGTGCGCAAGTACTCAGTCGAGTATATTGCGCAATATCATGCATTCCAATTGGAAACGGTTCAGGCGGCCCTGACTGTTTACCAGTGCAAGGCAACCCTCGGAACTATTATTATATGGGCCTTAATGTGTGTTTTAATAAGGGTTAGTGGTACCGAAATTTTTTTTTAACTTTTTGAATTTTTGAAATTTATTCTATGGGTACAAAAATGCTAGAAAAATGTCTTTCGTGTACTTTTTAGGAGCGAGTATGAATATAAAATTTAAAGTAATGAAAAAAATCCTGCTGATTAATATTTAGTTTTGAAAAGTTGATAAATGTTTTACTTGAAACTTATTTAGTTTATATTAAAGTAACAAGCCATGATTTCTTGTAACGAATTTTTAAAATCTTTTTAATAGCAGTTTGAAAATCACTAAAAATGGCAAATATCTACGAAAATTATAAGTAATTTTTTTTAAATATAAAATGATGGCGTGTTACTCTAATTGAAAATTAAAAAAAATTTCAACTTTTTAAAAACAAATGGTAATTCAGCCGAATGCAAAAAGGTAATTTTTTCTTCAATAAGAAAGAATTTTTGTATTCAGCAAGAATTTTTTTCATCATTTTCAATTTGATATTCTTACTTACTATCTAAAACAGTATATAAATAAAATTTTCTACAATTTCTTCAGCCTTAGAAGAAATTTCCAAAGTTGGGATTTTTGAAAAATTTCATAAATTCTCTACAGAGTCCATTGGATGACTATTAATTTTCCAAAACATTATTTTCTAATGGCGACCCGTTTTCGAAAAAACTCTTTTTTTCAAAAAAAAAAAAAAAAAAAAAAAA
>CAKNYM010027974.1:0-11035 GCA_932195095.1 Andricus curvator | reverse complement strand
AAAAAATATTTAAAATCATTTTAAAAGATTTAATAAGATGTCCAAAAGTTTCATAACAGAATCCGGAAGTTTTTAAGACATTTTTTTTTTTTAATTTTTCAGAATGTTAAGAAAAATTTTAGAAAAATTTGAATTTAAAAAGGTACAAAAACATTTTAAAAGATTTCTACAAATTTCGAAAAAATCTTAAAGATTTAAGGTAATTTTTTTTTTAATTTTCGACTATTTTTCAAAATTTTAGGAATAGTTCGAATCAGTTTAAAAGATATTTATCTTCAAAACTTCTAAAAGTCCTAAATATCTTTTAAACAGACTCGAATTTTTTCTAAAATTTTGCAAAATCATGAAAAATAAAAAAATTATACTTTTTCGACATATCTGAAATCGACAAAAAAAATTTTCTCAAGAATGTAAACTGATTTTTTATCTTTAACATTTTTAAGAGAAATTTGACAGAGATTTCAAAAGATTTTAAATAGTTTTCTAAAATTTCGAAGGAGAATGGGAAAGATTTTCAAGCAAAATCTTTCAGTTAGCGAGTTTACAAAGATATATAAAAAATGCGAGTAAGTTTATGACATTTCGAAATTTTAAAAAGATTCAGAATTAAGTTAAAAGTGGAAAATATTTCAAAAGTTTCAAAAAATGTACATTTTTGATTATTTGGAAAAAAATTGTGTAGCTTCTTAAGGATTTTGAAAGGATTCACGATAATAAAAAAAAAATTTTAACATTCATGGAAAAATTTGAACTGATTCTTTGTTTTGAATAAATAATTTTAAGAGAATATTTAAAAACATTTTAAAAGATGATCAAATATTTTAAAAGATTACAAAAGATTTCTAAATTCGTCATACCAGATTCTGGAAGACTTTCAGGCATTTTTTTAATTTTTGAGAATTTTAAGGAAAGTTTTGGAAAAATTCGAATTCTTTTCAAAGATAAGATAATTTGAAAATTCAAGAAAATAAAAAAGTTTTGTTAAATTCCTGGGAAAATTTAAACTGATTTTTTTATTTTGAAAATAAATTTTAAGAGAAAATTGACAAAGGCTTCAAAAGATTTTAAATTATTTTCTAAAATTTCGAAAAAGAATGGGAAAGATTTTCAAGCAAAATCTTTCCATTAGCAAGATTGCAAAATTTTATACAAAATTAAAAAAAAAAGTTTTTTATGATTTCACGATAATAAAAAATATTTCTCACAATTCAAGGGATAATTTAAACTGATTTTTCATTTTGAAAGATTAATTTCAAGATAATATTTAATACAATTTTAACGTTTCAAAAGATTTCCAAAATTGTAAAAACAGAATCTGGAAGATTTGAAGGCAAGTTTATTAATTTATCAAAATTTAGAGAAAAATTTTTAATGAAATTTAGAAGGATTAAAAGTTTTGAAAATGGTTGAAAAATGATTTTAAGTTTGAAAAGATTTACACAATTTTTTAACAAAATGTAAATTTTTTAAGATTTCGAAAAAAATTTCGAAGCTTTTTAAGAAGTTTGAGAGGTTTCAAGAATATCAGAGAATTTCTTGAGATTCCTGAGAAAATTTTTTATTACTTTTTATTTTGAAAAATTAATTTTTAAAGAAAATTGGAAAAAGTTTCAAAATATTTCTACAAATTTCGAAAATATCGAGAAGATTTAGGGGCAATTTTTTTTAATTTTTAAAGATTCTAAAAAATGTTTAGGAATAGTTCGAGTCAGTTTAAGAGATCTTAAAATAAGATCTTATCTTTCAAACTTCTAAAAGTCCTAAATATCTTTCAAATATATTCAATTCAATTGAATATTTGAACAATTTACTTGCAAATTCGTCTTTTTGGAATGAAAATTAATCTGTTTTTGTTTAGGATTCCACTATTTTGTTGAAAATTAATTTTTTAAATTAAAAATTCATTATTTTAGTTGAAAATTCATCTCTTTGGTTCCCAATCACACTATTTCGTTGAAAATTCTTTTTTTTTAGAAAATTCATCTATTACATTAAAAATTCATATTTTCATGATAAAAAAGTGAACTGTTTTGTAGAAAATTAGTCTATTTTTTAAAAAAGTTAATATGTTTTGGTTCAAAATGCAACTCGTAAAAATTAATTTTTTTTGTTGGGGATTCAGCCATTTTGTTAGAAATTTGTCTTTTTTCATGAATTAAACTATTTTTTATTTAAAATTAAAATCTTTTTTGATTGAAATATCATTTATGTTATGTAAATAATGTATTAAATAATTTTATAATAATAATCAATAAAACAAAGTTCTTCAACACTTTGAAACACAAAATTTCATGTTTTTCGTTTATGAAATATAACATAGAATACAAGTATCTGTTAATTGCTAAAGTTTTCCTCATTTTTTAATTACAAATATTTTAAACACATTACAATTTTCAACAGTTCAGAAAAATTTGTTAAATTTATTTCAAATTTTTGATTCGAGGTTTTGATTAACATTTTTTTAAATTGTTGATCCACAAAATTAAGTACCTCTTTCGATCTTTTTACAAATATGCATGCGCGCGCGTATATTAAAATCCTATATTAAAAAGCGCATGGCGCCATTTTCGATTATTTCTCGAAATAACTCGAAACAATTTGAAACTATTGTTGTCCGGAAACTCGTATTTATGATTGGTTGGAGCTGTCGTTCCTTTTTCTCGTTTAAAATAAAAAGTCTGTAAACTTCAGGCTTATGAGAAATGCAAGTTTATCTAAATAATATATTCAATAATAATAATTAATCAATGGAACAGAGGTGCCCAGGGCTTTGATATGAAAAATGTAATGTGTAGATTTTTGAAGATTTCTAAAAAAAGAAGCTTTTTAAGAATTATGAAATGTTTCAAAAGAATGGAAAACAATCTCAAAATTCGTGGGAAAATTTAGACTGCTTTTTTATTTTGAAAAATGAATTTTAAGATAAAATTGACAAAGATTTCGAAACGTTTTAAATTATATCCTAAAATTTCGAAAAAGAATGTGGACGATTCTAAATTAAAAATGTTCAATTAGCAAGATTACAAAGTTTTATGAAGAAATTCGAGTAAGTTTAAGAGACATTTATAAGTTTTAAGAAGATTCAAAGTTAATTTAAAAATTGAAAACATTTCCAAAAAGTTTTAAAAAATGTACACATTTTTTAATGTTTGGAAATAAAAATTTTGAAGATTCTTAAGGATTTTGAAAGGTTTCATGATAAGAAAGAAAAAATTCTTAACATTCATGGGAAAATTCAAACTGATTTTTTTTTTTTAAACTCATTTTAAGAGAATATAGGAGATTTGAAGGCAATTTTTTTAATTTTTCAGAATTTTGAGAAAAATTTTGGAAAAATACGACCAATTTTGAAAGATATTTAGAAGGTTTCAAAGTTTTGGAAATGGTTAAAAAATAATGTGGAATTTAAAAATATTTTCAAACATTCCAAACAAAATGTAAGTTTTTGGAGATTTCAAAAAAACTTTCGAAGCTTTTTAAGATGTATGAAAAGCTTCAAACAAAAATTTTTTTGAGATTCTTTGGAAAATGTTTAATAACTTTTTATTTTGAAAAATTAATTTTTAAAGACAATTTGAGGGCAATTTTTTTAATTTTGAAAGATTTTTCAAACTTTTAGGAATAGTTCGAGTCAGTTTAAAGATATTTAGGTATCTTCTAAACTTTTAAAAGTCCTAAATATCTTTTTAATTGACTCGAATTTTTCCTAAAATTTTGCAGCATCTTGAAAAAAATGATACCTTTTTGACACATCTGAAATATTTAAAAATTGTTTGGAATTTTCTCAAGTATCTTAGGAAAATTATATATTTATATAACCTTGAAAAAAATAAAAAAATTTACTTAGAAAAGAAATGATTATTCTAAATTTTTATTTTGTATTCAAAATTATTTATCCCCTAAAATTATAATTTGGGTGGAAAACCCGTGTTCGTGATTGGATGAATATTTCATTTTTTTGCCGCTTGAAAAAAGTCTGCAAACTGCAGGTTTATGAGAAATGTAAGGTTATCTCAATAATATATATATTCAATAATAATAATCAATGTAAGAAAGGTATCCAGCATTTTGATATACAAAATGTAATTTGTAAATTTTTGAAGATTTCAAGAATGAATACACTTTTTAAGATTTTTAAAAGCTTTCAAGATACTAAAAAAATTTCTTAAAATTCGTGGGAAAATGTAAACTGATTTTTTAGTTTGAAAATAACTTTTAAGAGAAAAATGACAAAGATTTCAAAAAATTTTTAATAATTTTTTAAAATTTTGAAAAAGAATGGGAACGATTTCAAGCAAAATCTGTCAATTAGCAAGATTACAAAGATTAATAAGAAATGCGACTAAGTTTAAGTTTAGGACATTTCGAAATGTTAAATAGATTCAAATTAATTAAAAAGTTGAAAATATTTCAAAAGTTTTAAAAAATGTACATTTTTAAATATTTGGAAAATTTGTTTGAAGATTTTTAAGGATTTTAAAAGGATTCACGATACTAAAAACTATTTTTTAGAATTCATGGGAAAATTTGAACTGATTTTTTATTTTGAAAAACTAGCTTTAAGAGAATATTTAAAAACATTTTAAAAGATAACAAAAGGTTTCTAAAATCGTCATAACAGATTCTGGAAGATTTTAAGGCAATTTTTGTAATTTTTCAAAATTTTGAGAAAATTTTTGGAAGAATTTGAATAATTTTAAAAAACATTTAGAAGGTTTAAAAGTTTTGGAAATAGTTAAAAAAACAATTTGAAATTAATATTTCAAAAATTTTAAACAAAATGTAAATTTTTGATGAATTTGAAAAAAATTTCGAAGATTTTTGAGAACTTTAAAAGGCTTCAAGAAAAAAAAATTCTTAAAATTCCTGGGAAAATTTTAAATGATTTTTTATTATGAAAATAAATTTTAAGAGAAAATTTACAAATATTTCAAGAGATTTTAAATTATTTTATAAAGTTTCGAAAAAGAATGGTAAAGATTTTCAAGCAAAATCTTTTTATTAGCAAGATTGCAAAATTGCAAACGAAATTTGAAAAAAAAAAATGGTAAAGGTTTCACGATAATAAAAAATATTTCTCATAATTCATGAGATGATTTAAACTGTTTTTTTATTTTGAAAAATTAATTTGAGAGTAATATTTCAAAAAAAAATTTACATTTCAAAAGATTTAAAAAATTGTTAAAACAGAATCTGGAAGATTTGAAGGCAAGTTTTTTAATTTTTCAGAATTTTAAGAAAATTTTTGAAAGAATGCGAAATAAAAAAACTTTCTTAAAATTCCTGGGAAAATTTAAACTGATTTTTCATTTTGAAAATAAATTTTAAGAGAAAATTGACAGAGATTTTAAATTATTTTATAAAGTTTCGAAAAAGAATCGTAAAGATTTTAAAGCGAAATCTTTCCATTAGCAAGATTGTAAAATTTTATACAAAATTTGCAAAAAAAAAAATGTAAAAAAGTTTCACGATCATAAAAAATATTTCTCATAATTCATGAGATAATTTAAACTGACTTTTTATTTTGAAAAATTAATTTTAAGATAATATTTTTTTTTAATTTAGTATTTCCAAAGATTTCTAAAATTGTTAAAACAGAATCTGGAAGATTTGAAGGCAAGTTTTTTAATTTTTACGAATTTCAAGAAAATTTTTGGAAGAATGCGAAGAATTTTAAGATATATTTAGAAGGTTTAAAAGTTTTGAAAATGGTTAAAAAATAATTTTAAGTTTGAGAACATTTCCAAAGATTTTAAACAAAATGTACATTTTTGATAATTTCGAAGTTTTTTAAGAAGTTTGAGAGGTTTCAAGAAAATAAAAAAATTTCTTGAGATTCCTGGGAAAATTTTTAATATTACTTTTTATTTGGAAAAATCAAGTTTTAAATAAAATTCGAAAAAGTTTCAAAATATTATTATAATTTTAAAATATTTCTACAGATTTCGAAAATATCTGGAAGATTTAAGGTCAATTTTTTTTTTAATTTTGAGAGATTAAAAAAAATTTTAGGAATAGTTCAAGTCAGTTTAAGAGATATTTATCTTCCAAACTTCTAAAAGTCCTAAATATCTTTCAAATTGACTCGAATTTTCCCTACAAGTTTTTAGAAAATCCTGAAAAATGAAAAATGATACTTTTTCGACATATCTGAAAGCTTAAAAATTAAATTTAAGTTTTCTCAAGCATCTTAGGAAAATTATGTATTTATTCAACTTTAAAAACAAATGAACAAATAAACTCAAAAAAGAAATGTTTGTTCGAGATTTTTATTTTGTATTTTGAATTATTTATCCCCCAAAAATAATAATTTGGGTAATTTTTTTTTTCTTTAATGACTGAACAATCTTTTTTAAGATAAAATTTGAACTATTTGGTTGCAAATTCGTCTTTTTGGATTGAAAATTAATCTGTTTTTGTTCAGGATTCCACTATTTTGTTCAAAATTTGTGTTTCCCTGTTAAAAATTCATCTCTTTGGTTGACAATGTCACTATTTCATTGAAAATTTGTCTTTTTTGGTAGACAATTAATCTATTTCATTAAAAATGTATACTTTCGTGTAAAAAATTGAACTGTTTTGTAGAAAATTTATCTCTTTTTTAAAAAACTTAATCTTTTTTTGGTTTAAAATGCAACTGGTAAAAATTAATTTTTTTTTGCTGGGGATTCAGCTATTTTGTTAAAAATTTGTCTTTTTTGGCATGAATTCAACTATTTTTAATTTAAAATTAAAATCTCTTTTAGTTGAAATATCATTTATGTTATCTAAATAATATATTCAATAATTTAATAATATTAATAATAATAATCAGTGAAACCAAGGTATTCAATAATTTGAAATACAAAAGTTAATGTTTGTCGTTCAAGAAATGTAAGGTAGAAAAGTATCTGTTAATTGTTAAATTATTCCTAATTTTTTCATTATAAATATTTTAAACAAATTACTATTTCCAAGAGTTCAGAAAAATGTGTTGAATTTATTTTGAATTTTTTATTCAAGTTTTTGATCTCAAAAAATTTTGATTGTTGATCCACAAAATTAAACATGGCTTTCGAGATTTATGAAAACATGCATGCGCGCGCGTAGCGCGCTGTTGCTACTTGTCCTATATTAAAAAGCGTATGGCGCCATTTTCGATTATTTCTCGAACCATCTCGAAATAACTCGAAACAATTTGAAACTATTGTTGTCCGGAAACTCGTATTTATGATTGGTTGGAGCTGTCGTTCCTTTTTCTCGTTTAAAATAAAAAGTCTGTAAACTTCAGGCTTATGAGAAATGTAAGGTTATCTAAATAATATACTAAATAATAATAATAATTAATGCAAGACAGGTGTCCAGCATGTGGATATACAAAATGTAATTTGTAGACTTTTGAAGATTTCAAAAATAAAAAAACTTTTTAAGAATTTTAAAAGGTTTCAAGATAATAAAAAAATTTCTTAAAATTCCTGGGAAAATGTCAACTGATTTTTGAGTTTTAAAATAAATTTTGAGAGAAAATTGACAGAGATTTCAAAAGATTTTGAATCATTATCTAAAATTTCGAAAAAGAATGGGAACGATTTTCAAGCAAAATCTTTCAATTAGCAAGATTACAAAGATTTATAAAAAATACGAGTAAGTTCAAGTTTAAGACATTTCCAAATTTTTAAAAGATTCAAATTAATTTAAAAGTTGAAAATATTTCAAAAGTTTTGAAAAATGTACATTTTTGAATATTTGGAAAAAAATTTGTGAAACTTCTTAAGGATTTTGAAGGGATTCACGATAATAAAAAAATTTTCTTAGAATTCATGGGAAAATTTGAACTGATTTTTGATTTGGAAAAATTTACTTTATGAGAATATTCAAAAACATTTCAAAATATGACAAAAATTTTTAAAAGATTACAAAAGACTTCTGAAATCGTCGTAACAGACTCTGGAAGATTTAAAGGGAATTTTCGTAATTTTTCAGAATTTTAAGAAAATTTTTCGAAATAGAAAAAAAATGATTTGAAATTTGACAATATTTCAAAAAATCTAAAGCAAAATGTAAATTTTTGAGATTTCGAAAAAAATGTCAAAGATTTTTAAGAATTTTAAAAGGCTTCAAGAAAATGAAAAAACTTTATTAAAATTCCTGGGAAAAAAAAAAGAATTTTTATTTTTTAAATAAATTTTGAGAGAAAATTGACAAAGATTTACAAATTCTTAAAATTATTTTCGAAAATTTCAAAAAATCTTTTCATTAGCAAGATTAATTTTTTTTTAAATGTCAAAAGGTTTCACAATAATACAAAATATTTCTCATAATTCATGGGATAATTTAAACTGATTTTTTTATTCTGAAAAATTAATGTTAAGATGATGTTTAATCAAAATTGTAACATTTCAAAACATTTCCAAAATTGTCAAAACAAAATCTGGAAGATTTGAAGGCAAGTTTTTAAATTTTTCAGAATTTCAAGAAAAATTTTGGAAGAATTTAAAAGATATTTAGAAGTTTTGAAAGTGTTGAAAATGGTTGAAAAATGATTTTCAATTTTGAAAGTTTTCCAACAATTGTAAAAAAAATATAAATTGAAAATTTCCAAACAATTTTTAATCATTTTAAGAAGTTTGAGATTTTTAAAGAAAATAAAAAAATTTCTTGAGATTCCTGGGAAAAATTTGTATTATTGTTTATTTTGAAAAATTAATTTTAAAAGAAAATTTGAAAAAGTTTCGAAATATTCCCAAATATTATAATAATTTCAAAATATTTCTAAAGATTTCGAAAATATCTAGAAGATTTAAGGGCAATTTTTTAAATTTTGAATGATTTTTCAAAATTTTAGGAATATATCGAGACAATTTTTTCTAAAATTTTGCAAAATCCTGAAAAAGAAAAAAATTATACTTTTTCGACATATCTGAAATCGTAAAAAAATCAATTTTCTCAAGAATGTAAACTAATTTTTTATTTTGAACATTTTTAAGAGATTTATAAAAAATGCGAGTAAGTTTATGACATTTCGAAATTTTAAAAAGATTCAGAAGTATTTTAAAAGTTGAAAATATTTCAAAATTTAAAAAAATGTACATTTTTGAATATTTGAAAAAAAATTGTAGCTTCTCAAGGATTTTGAAAGGATTCACGATAATAAAAAATGTTTCTTAAAATTCACGGGAAAATTTGAACTTATTCTTTGTTTTGAATAACTAATTTTAAAAGAATATTTAAAAACATTTTGAAAGATGACAAAATATTTTAAAAGATTACTAAAGATTTTTAAATTCATCATAACAGATTCTGGAAGACTTTAAGGCAATTTTTGTAATTTTTCAGAATTTTAAGAAAATTTTTGGAAAAATTCGAATTACTTTAAAAGATAAGCTAATTTGAAAATATTTCAAATAATTTGAAAAAAAAAATGTAAATTTTGAAGATTCCGAAAAAAATGTCGAAGCTTTTTAAAAAGTTTAAAAGGCTTGAAGACAATAAAAAAAGCTTTCTTTAAATACCTGGGAAAATTTAAACTGATTTTTTATTTTGAAAGAAAATTTAAAGAGAAAATTGACAAAGATTTCAAATGATTTTAAATTATTTTCTAAAGTTTCGAAAAAGAATGGGAAAGATTTTTAAGCAAAATCTTTCCATTAGTAAGATTGCAAAATTTTATACAAAATTTGAAAAAAAATTTAAAAGGTTTCACGATAATAAAAAATATATCTCACAATTCATGGGATAATTTAAACTGATTTTTTCTTTTGATAGATTAATTTTAAGATAATATTTTAAAAAAATGTTAAGGTTTCAAAATATTTCCAAAATTACTGTGGACGATTTTAAAGAAAAAATGTTCAAATAGCAAGATTACAAAGTTTTATAAGAAATTTGAAAAAAAAAAAATTTTGAAAGGTTTCATGATAATAAAAAATATTTCTCAAAATTCATGGCATAATTTAAACTGATTATTATTATTATTTTGAAAAATCAATTCTAAGATAATATTTAAAAAGAATTTAAAACATTTCAAAATATTTCCAAAATTGTCAAAACAGAATCTGGAATATTTGAAGGCAAGTTTTTTAATTTTTCAGAATTTCAAGAAAAATTTTGGAAGAATTCGAAGAATTTTAAAAGATATTTAAAAGGTTCAAAAGTGTTTAAAATGGTTAAAAAATGACTGGGAAAATTTTTTATTACTTTTTATTTTGAAAAATTAATTTTTAAAAAAAATTTGAAAAGTTTCAAAATGTTTCAAATTATTATTATTATTTCAAAATATTTCTACAAATTTCGAAAACATCTGGAAGATTTAACGGCATTTTTTTAATATTGAAAGATCTTTCAAAATTTTAGGAATAGTTCGAGTCAGTTTAAGAAATATTTATCTTCCAAACTTCTCAAAGTCCTAAATGTCTTTCAAACTGACTCGAATTTTTCCTACAATTTTTCAAAATCCTGAAAAAAATTATACTTTTTCGACATATCTGAAAGCTTCAAAATAAATTTTGAATTTTCTCAAGTATCTTAGGAAAATTATATGTTTATTCAACTTTAAAAACAAATGAAAAAATAAACTCAAAAAAGCAATGTTTGTTCGAGATTTACATTTTCTATTTTAAATTATTTATCACCCAAAAATAATAATTTGGGTGAATTTTTTTTTCTTTCATGACTGAAAAATCTTTTTTGAGATAAAAATTGAGCTATTTGGTTGCAAATTCGTCTTTTTGGATTAAAAATTAATCTTCTTTGATCGAGGATTCAACTACTTTGTTGGAAATTCATTTTTTTTTTGCTAGAAATTCTACATTTTAGTCAAAAATTCATCTCTTTGGTTGACAATGTCACTATTTTATTGAAAATTCTTCTTTTTTGGTAGACAATTCATCTATTTCATTAAAAATTCATATTTTCGTGTGAAAAATTGAACTGTTTTGTAGAAAATTTGTCTCTTTTTAAAAAAACGTAATATTTTTTGGTTTAAAATGCAACTGGTGGAAATTAATTTTTTTTGTTGGGTATTCAGCTATTTTCTTTAGAATTTGTTTTTTTTTTT
>CAKNYM010027973.1:0-24448 GCA_932195095.1 Andricus curvator | reverse complement strand
TGGTAAATTCTACGGCATTATACGTAGAGAAGAGCTCTCGATGGGTCTGTCAAACATGTTTCTCAAGTCTGCTGGATTAAAATCGGAGACTGAGGGATTTCTTTTTGCCTGTCAAGATGGCGTTATAGACACCTTAGTTTACCGCGAGCGCATAATGAATATACCTGTAGGCGATACCAACTGCCGAGCGTGCAAGCAAGAGCCAGAAACACTTGGACATGTTCTCAGTGGATGCTCAAAATATGCACGATACGGGTACATAGAGAGACGGATTTTTGAACCCTAAAACCCATTCTCGTCCCACTGTGCGCCAGGGTAGTTATAAGTTATAGTGTTTTTAGTTATTACTGGTAGTCTTGCGCGCGCCAAGGCGCGCGCCTATTAATTTTCTGTGTGACAAAGAATGAACCAACAACTTATTTTTTCTATGTTATAGAAAGAGTCTTCGGAAAGACATACTTAGTTGACTCCGTAAACAAATTATGCCTATTCCTTGAAAAATAGCCAAGCTCTGGATATTTTGATAAACATTGCTTAAATAAATAATAATTATTGCAAGTTTTCAAAGCATCATACATAGGAAAGAGTTATTTGAAAAACATTTTTTATTGATTCCGTAAACAAATTGAGCCTACTCGTTGAAAAATGGTCAAACTCTTAATTTCTTCATCAATATAGTTTAAATAATCAATAATTATTGTAAATTTACAAATTAGCCTAAAAAAGAGTCATCGGAAAGGCATTCTAAGTTGATTCCGTAAACAAATTGAGGCTATTCGTTGAAAAATGGCCAAACTAAAGATATTCTTAGATAATTGTGTAAAAAAAATTGAGCCTATTCGTTGAAAAATAGCCAAACTCTGTGTTTGTTTATGAAAATTGTTTAATTAAGAAAATTGTTTAATTAATTAATGATTCTTGTACATTTTCAAAGTATAATATCAAGCAGTCAACGGAAAAGCATTCTTAGTTGATTCCGTTAAAAAAAATTAAGCCTTTTCGTTGAAAAAAAAAAAAACTCTGAATTTAATTTAAAAAATTGTTTAAATAAATTAATCATAATTCTTTGGAATTTGTATATTACTATAGAAAAGAGTGATCGAAAATATATTCTCAGTTAAATCTGTAAAAAAATTGAGCCTATTAATTGAAAAACAAAATTTATTATAAAAAAATCTCATTTTCAAATAATTAATAATTCTTGGGAATTTGCGAAACATCATGAAAAAAAATCATCGAAGACATTCTTAGTTGATTCCGTGAACAAATTAAGCCTATTCGTTAAAAAATAATAAACTCTGAATTTCCTTACAAAAATTGTTTAAGTAAGTCATAATTATTGGGAATTTGTAAAGCACTATAGAAAAGAGTCACCGCAAATACATTCTTAATTAATTCTGTAAAAACATTGAGCCTATTCGTTGAAAAACAAAATTTATTTAATAAAAATCTTAGTTTTAAATAAATAATACTTGTGAATTTGCAAAACATCATGAAAAAACTCATCTAAAAGACATTCTTAGTTGATTCCGTGAACAAATTAAGCCTATTCGTTGAAAAATAGAAAACTTTGACTTTCCTTACAAAAATGGTTTAAATCATAATTCTTGGGAATTTGCAAAGCAACATAGAAAAGAGTCATCGCAAAGACATTTTCAGTTACTTTTTAAAACAAATTGAACCTATTTGTTGAAAAATAGATAAACTATGAATTTGTTTATAAAAATTGTTTAAATAATTATTAATGCTTGTAAATTTGCAAATTATCATATAAAACAGTCACTGGAAAAGCATTCCTAGTTTTTTTTTTTTTTTAAATTGAGCCTATTCGTTGAAAAATAGAAACACTCTGAATTTGTTTATAAAAATTGTTTAAATAATTAATAATGCTTCCAAATTTGTTATGTTTCTTATCAAACAGTCACCGGAAAAGCATTCTTAGTTTATTCCGTTAACAAAAATTAAGTCTGTTTGTTGATAAATAGCCAAAATGTGAATTTTTTTTAAATTGCCAAATAGCATCTTCTTTCAAGTATAAGTACGTAAGTATACCATTAAGCCATTTCCCTTTCAGGGTAGGCGATTCGGGTAGTGTTTCTAGGTGGATAGTTTCTTGTAGTAAATAACTACAAGTGTGGGCTCACCACACCCGCGGTGGGCCAGCAGCACGCAGTATTCTCGAATGGTCACCCATCCAAGTACTAACCGCGCCCAACGCTGCTTAACTTCAGTGATCTGACCAGAACTGGTTTCTTCAGCGTGGTGTGACCGTTTCAAGTAACAGTAATAAAACTTTTATTTCTCGCACATTCCATACTAAAACTCTGGATTTCAATGAGCTAAACATTCCCAATCCTGAAAAGAACTTTTGTTCAATAGTTTGTTTATAGCGTAATAAATAATTTTTTTAATCATTCTTAACTACTGGAAATTATTTACAGATAGTTTCAGCACAGATATAAAACCTTTTTTGATAAATCTGAAAATTAAAAAAAATGGTACTTCTGAAAAGTTAAACAAAAATGTAAATTTGGTTTTTATATAAAAAATTAACAAAATTTGTTATAAAAAATGCAACCACACCAATTTTTCCGAAATGTCAAAAGCTTTAATTTAAAAAAAACACGGTACTCAAAATTTGGAAATTTTGAAATGTAAATGAACTATGACTAAAATGTTAAATCGAAAATGAATTTTTCAAAATACGAATAAAATATTAATTTAAAAGCCTTCTTTTAAAAAAATGCGTCAAAGGAATCGTATATATACCGAAGTATACATGCATATACTTCCACTAAGCTTCTTATGAAAACAAACATCTCGAGTTGAAATAAACACAGATCGCCCATCGTCGATGAGATCGCCTGATGGTTACACAACACATGCACAGTTTCCACTGCATTCTAACTCACTGATGCTGAGCGGAACATCGTGTCAGGCCTACATAATAAGCAAGCGTTACGAAGCGTTACTCTCGAAAATCGCAGGAATCGAAAACGACAATATCGTTTAAAGATTTCTTAATAAGGATTTGCTATTAATATGAACATTAACATTAAATAATATTACTGTAAATCATTGAATTTGTTATAATTTTTGTTATCAAATTCCATTGCTGATGTAAAATGCGATGGCAGCTTTTTGAGATTTTGAGGTTAGGAATTTTTAGAATACAAGAGCTAACTGGCCACCGAATCAGATCTACAAAAAATTATTTTTTTCTATAAAAAATCACGAAAAGGGACGACTACAAAAACTTTATCAAAGCTAAGATTTTTCTTAACACAAAAAAGCTAGTCCGTGTTTGAAATGCATTGAAAATTCGCGAACTGTCCCATACAAATTTTATGTAAATTTGTAAAATTTTTCGTGAAAAAACATAGAAACTTTTTTAATCAGGATTGAAATGAAAAGTAGCTTTTTATATTTTCATCCTGCTTCTTTTCAGTACATTTCTTGCTGCAAGCAGTATTTAATCCTAACCTCAAAATCTCAATAAGCTCTACATCAACAATGGAATTTGATAACAAGAATTATAACAAATGCCATGCTTCACAGGAATATTACTTCATGTTAATGTTCATATTAATAGCAAATGATGAAATGAAAAACAAAAACAATTTTAAAAACCTCCAGCAATACGTGCAAACCAGCCCTATGCATCGACCGTGTAGGTGTATGTAGCAGTAGATTTTCTTAGCATCCGGGCAGCTGAATTGTGGTAAAATTAAATACTTGGGTCAGCATTCTGAGATTTAAAATTTTATGTTCTATTATAATTTATTTTGTGTTTTTATTAAAGAATTGTTAGAATTTGAAAGTTTGTAATTGTTCTAAATTATATATAATTGTTACTTCTATGCAATTTTTGTCAAAATTATGAATGATTTAAATATGTAAATGCTCAGTTGTGAATATTTATTAAAATAAATAAATATAATTGAAATAAAATAATTAAAAATATAATATTTTTTTATTATTAATTCAGGGTGACCGTTTTAATGAAGGAAAAAAATTCCCGGTCATTTCTCGGTTTTTTTCAGGTTTACAAAAAAAGTTAGATGACATCTTTGCTGTTTCATCGATAGATATCGTTTTTAATTAACCCAAGTATTATAATTGTAAAGACGATTTCTGTATTGGCATTAGGGTCGGTAATATTTATTTGCTTTGTGTTTTGCAATCAATTAAAAAAATATATTTATTTTTAAATAAAATAAAAATTAGATTTTTTATGTTTGGTCCCGGACTGACTCACTGGACTCGTCAGTAAGGCTATGTGAATCAGTCTTACCTTATATATTTTAATAGATCTAAATTCATTATAATATATATTTTCCAAAACCACATTTTTTAAGTTTGTTTGTGAATTTAATAAATTTTGCAGTCAATAATATAGTGTCCAAAACAAGCCTCAATTCGCGCAGTTGCAACAAGAATAATACACAAGGATAGAAATATTGGAAGAGAAGGAGAAGGTAGAAAATTACTGAGGATAAATTTAAAATTTCTTTTTTGGTTCACTAATCAACTCACTAACCTAATCATAATTTCTTTTCAGCTTGGTAAATGTTGATCTTTCAATTTAAGGTTTGGCCCTTACCCGAGGCCGAAATAACATTTGAAAAATTGGTTGTGTTTTTAGAAAAATCAAATCAAAATTTATATCAATTATTATATTTAGTTTAAACCCCTATCTGTGGTAGAAATGCACTATATTATTGACTGCTAAATTTATTAAATTTACAAACAAACTTCAATTTTTTTTAGTTGGAAATATAAATTATAATGAATTTAGATCATTAAAAATGTATAACGTAGGACTGATTCACATAGCCTTACTGACGAGTCCAGTGAGTCAGTCTAGGACGATATAAATGAAAAATCTATTTTTTTAAATAAATATATATTTTAAAATTAATTGCAGAACACAAAGAAAATAAATATTATCGAACCCAATCTCCATAAAAAAACCTTCTTTACAATTACAAAAAAAGATTCGAACTCTTGAAGCTAAAATTTTTTTTATTTAAAATTATATAAACTGAACTGCAAATCAAAGCACTTAAAGTGGAATATTTTTGAATTTCAATCTTTTAAAATTAAAGCTTAATTTTTTTAAATTTAAACGCTTGATTAATAAATAATTGTTAAACTTTTATAAATTGTACAATTCAAATATTTAAACAAAATATATAAATCCACACTATCATTTTCAAGTCTCTTAATTGAAGAATGAATACACCAAACATTGTTTTGAAATCTATTTTAAATGTTCTCTCAAAATTATTATTTAAATGAAAAATCATTAAAAAATTTTCCAGCAATCTTAAGAAAATTGTTGTATCATCTTGAAACCTCTCAAAATCCTCAAACAGCTTCAAAATTTTAATTCAAAAGATTAAGAAATCTACATTTTGTTAAAGATTTTTTTGAATGTTTTCAAATTTCTAATTGTTTTTGAAATTCTTTTAAAAATTCGAAGTTTTTTTTTCAAATGATCCTAATTTTTTCTAAAACTTTTATTAAATCCTGGAAAATTAAAAAAAAAGGAATCACTTAAAATGTCCCAAATTATTTTTTGACAATATTGTGGATGCCTTTTCAAATCCTTTTTAATATTCTGTTAAAATTATTATTTTTAAAATAAAAAGTTATTTAAAATTTTCCCAAGAATCTTAAGAAATACGTTTTTATTATCTTCAAACTTTTCAAAACCCTTGAAAAGCTTCAAAATTTTATTTTGAAATCTTCAAAAATCTATATTTTGTTTTGATAATTTTTTGGAATCTTTTCATGTTTAAAATTATATTTGAATTTTTTCAAAATTTCTAAATATCTCTTCAACTTACTCGAATTTTTCCTAAATGAATAATTGTTCAACTTTTATTTATACAAAAAGATCAACAATTTCACTTACGCATAACAAATTTTTTGAAAAGAACAATTAAAATTGTAGCATTTAAAGATTAAATTTAGCTCTCTGAAATTTTATTTTATTCATAATTGATCATTTTATATAAGCAGTCAAATCTTGCTGAATATTAAAAAATTGTTCTTTTTCTTAATTAAAAATTTCCAAATTGAATGGGTTATAAATGGAATATCCGGATCTTTGGGTACGAGAGAAAAGTGATTATTTTCTTTATTATTGCCGTAGCCCGAGTTGCAACCAAGAGCTATACACTTATATCCCATGTTTTCTACACTTATTATTTTGCAGACACTTATTAAAAAATATAGAATCTTCACTGTACTACATATTCCTTGACTTCTTTTTATGAATTTCTCCGATAAAACTCATTTATTTAATTAATTATAAGTTTCGCCCATGCAACACAATACAAATCTCAGCCGTCCTGATTGGAGCGCCAACTGTCGGATTAGTTCACCGGCCGGACGCTAAGAAAATCAGACAAGTGGGGGCGATGCATAGGGCTGGTGCAAACTATAGGGATGTAGGGGCACTGTTATTCCCCTAAAGGTCGATGAGAGCGCGTGACGTCACAAGTGAGAATGCTTTATACGACAGGAGGACTGGACAGCGAATGCGCATGTGCGGAGTAGAATGATAGTTCTCCGCGTATGTACCTTCGATGTCGCCCCTGTACGATTATGGAACCAGTGATATATACAGGGAATCCCACCACATGCACAACCCCTTGTACTATGTGATAGTGCACAACAAAATAAACAAAAAAGTCATCTAGCTAAAAGTTGTGTGAAGCTTAGTTTTGGACACAATAAAGCTTCAAAGTTGGACCTAATCAACCAATGAGGAGCGATCTTCAGCGACTATTTGTAGAGATAGTGTGTGCTTCTTGGCGACACACTTCAGATCCCGTATTAGGTAATTCCCCGTCGAGTTGCCGCCCTTCCATTGTTTATTTCGAAACGCAAAGTTCAAACTTCAAAAACGTTTTTGACTTTTAAATCCATTTCTCTAACATTTATTAACAAGGTTAAACAATAAAAAAAAACATATCTCTCAGAATTTCTGTTACATAACTTGTAACCAAAATTTTAAAAACCTGAACATTCGCGAAGCCCAGCAAACTTGCTTTCTTGAAAATTTGTAAGCAAGCCTAACATAACACTTTTACCAACAAAGAAGTTACTCTTTTCGGTTCCTCTCAGAATTTCTGTTACCTAAATTTTAACAAACCTAACAAAAAAAAAATCTCAAGACACGCGGACCCAGAAAAATTTCTTTCTTGAAACTTTGTTACTCAAGTTTTAATAAACAAAACTTATTTTCTCACAACAAAAGTCACCCCTTTTTATTTATATTTTAAAGTTTTTTTAAATTTTGATGCTTCATATTCGAAATTTCTTCAATTTGGAGAATTTTGAATTGAAAACTTGACTTTGGATCTTCAAAGTCATCCAAATTCAATTAAAATTTGATACTGAAACCTTCTGTGTAGGTTACCCTTGAAGAACGCGGGACAATATCTCTCAATATGGAAATAAATAATCATATTTATCACCTAATTTATTTAATATCTCAATGATATTATTTCAATTTGAACCAAACAATTAATTTAATCGCATTTGACCGGTTGCGCTTCAATACCGAAAGACTTTACAAAATAAAATGATAGGTTGAAACTCTAATCTCAAAATTCAATCACCTCCTTTTACTAAACAATTCTGGAATGGAATATTTTTTAGATATCAAACGGTACTCCTTTTTCAAATAGAAGTGTGCATACAGAAGGAAAAAGTGTTTAATTTAATCACTTTTGCGTAAAATAAAATTTTCGAATGTTCATGTTAGTTCAGGTTACCATTAGAAAATTTTATTTTACATATAAATTTGGTAATTAGGCAGTTTTTCCTTCTGTATGCACTTTAGAGCTAGATTACAACAGCCTTTGAACGTTTTTTTCGTAAAATCTAATTTTGTTAAAATTATTTGTCTGAAGTGTAAAAAATGTCTTATTAGTTGAATATATATGTCATGTATATTATTGCAGATGCTAATCGAACTGGTCCAATTTGAGTAACTGATAGCTTAATTCGTGAAAGCTAAGTTACACATTATATTGCTCCTAACGAAAATTGCAATTTGATAAGCCAGAGAAATAATTACAGCTCCATGCTACCTATCAAAAACAGGAAACGCTTATCCACAGAAGAATTGTCAGACCCAAAGTATTTAAAATTAATTGAAGATGAAGATAAGCATACCGCAATGGATGACAGTGGCTCAGTTAATAACGCTGGTTAGTAATATAATGTTATGAAATCAATATTTGGAGTTTTTGAATATGCAAGTTATGCTTGCTTCTTTAACTTTTGCAGGTACCTGCCTTTATCAAGAAGAAGATAACGCAACTGCAGGAGCGACTGCACCTGATAGGGCTACAAGATATTGTGCTCAGCAAATAAGCTGCCTTTTCTTCTGTTTTCTTTTGTCTTTTGTCCTTCGGCTTTTCGCTTTTGTGATACCAAATCTCGGGACAAAAACCTCTCCATCTATCGACTGTATGGTGGTCGCGAATGAGGCCGAGAGTCCGCCCTATTGAAAAACCCTGTACGGGATCGCGTGACTGTTCCTGTATGTGTTCCTTTGCCAGAACTATGACCAGATCTCGTACAAGAAACGTTACGGGTTCAGCATAAGAAATTGAGACACGAACCTGTACACAAACATGTACAGGAACATGCAGGAAACGAGGGAACCCTTACGGGAACGTGTACACGTCCTAAGTGGCCACGAATGAACATGTAGGGGATCCTGTAAAGAATCTAGCACAATTATCTTCAATACCTTGCCTTTTTTATAACCTTGAAGATCCAACTCACTAGCGAGAGAGCTAAGCCATAGATCACCATGGCGGATTAGTTTTACTACGGTTCCTGTACAGGATTCTGTAGAGGATTTCGTACCAAATCCTGTACAGGAACCCTATTGAAACTAATCCACCAGGGTGCGCTACGACCTAGCTCTCTCGCTAGCGAGTTGAATCTGCAAGGTTATAAAGAGAGGCAATGTATTAAAGATATGTATCTATGTTCCTTCACATAATTAAATTTATTATATTAAAATTTTTCCGATACGCGGAAACCGTGCTAGATTCTTTACAGGATCCCCCACATGTTCATTCGTCACCTCTTAGGACGTATACACGTTCCCGTAAGGGTTCCCTCGTTTCCTGCATGTTCCTGTACATGTTTGTGTACAGGTTTGTGTCTCAATTTCTTATGCTGACCCTGTAACGTTTCTTGTACTAGATCTGGTCCTAGTTCTAGCAAAGGAACACGTACAGGAATAGTTACGGGTTCCCGTACAGGATTTTCCAACAGGGCGAGTGCTAGTGAGACGTCATCCAATCAAAATCCAGAGAAGGTACCTGAAGTTCCAAACACTCCACGACGCATTCATCTCTTGAAACACGACCACCATTATGAAGCTACTCCAAGAAATTTAAAGAGACGGTATCGTGTTGTTCAAAGAAAGCTAGAAAATTTACAGAGGGAATCGAAGGTGCAAAAGCAACATGTCAGCCGTCTTTAGAAGAAAATTATAAGACTCTCGGAAATAGTAAGAGAGTTACGCCGCACTAGAGCGCTTTCTGAAGATGCTCTTGCATGGTTAGACTCTATCGCGGAGAGTGATGTTTCTCAGCTTCTAAGTAGGTTCCTCAAAAATTACAATAGTATTGGGGACAAAAAACCAGCTAGGAAAAGACTGTTTAAATCTCAACGAAAAACTAAGCAAGACGAGGGAATCTGTAGGGACAAATATTCACCGGCTTTACGATCATTTGCTATCACTCTTCACTTTTACTCTCCGAAAGCGTATATCTACACTTTGTGGTACATCCACACTATGTGTGGATGTACCTTCAAGCTTTCCACCGACAGATGATAACTCTATGAGAGGTTGAATCGAAAGCTTTCCGGTAGTCAATCCAGGCCATTGACAGGATGCGCTGATGGGCTGCAGCGTCTTTACAGACAAACCTGTTAATTAGCAGGATCTCTCAACAGCCTGCTACACCTTTTTTCGATCCACGTTGTTCGTACATCTCTCGCCATACAGGCTCAATTCTTCGAACAATCCTGTTGTTGAGGACAGCTGTAAAGATCTTATACAGCGTGTTCAAACAAGTTATTGGCCTGTAATTCTCTGGGTTGGACAAGTTGTCTTTTTTGGCAGGAGTATAGTGCGTCCTAACACCAGCCACTGCGGAATGGGCGTCTCCGAATTTAAATATGAGGTGAATATGCGGGCCAAATGTTGGTGTGTAAAAGTAAACTTCTTCCACCAAAAGTTCTTGATACAATCTGGTCTAGCAGCGGAAAAGTTCTTCGTGCCTCTAAGTGCTTTTTTCACCTCTTCGGCAGTGATTGATAGACATTCCTCCTCAGATTGTATGAGGTTGTTGCAAAACTCCTTGAAGCGGATGATATTGTCAGTATCTTCTTTCAACTCTAGTGTTTTCGGGATCTTGTACACCTCTCTCCAAAAAGTCTCTACCTCCTTGGGCTTGGGTGGATTTTTTACAGAAACAGGTAGATCGCTGAAGAGGTGCGATGGCTCAGCGAGAAACTGTCGATTATCCCTGATCCATCTCTCCCTCTTTTGTATTCTCCTCCTTGCGTCAGATAACAGCCGTATTTTGTCAACAATATGCTGCTTGATTGTCAGCAGCTTTGACTTGTTTAGTGTGTTATTCAAGATCCTTAGTTCTGGAGCGAACTTTCGAACCCTTTCCGTAAACAGTCTACCAGATGTTATGTAGTCAATCACACATTGAACACGGGACGCATTCTGTCTTGCCCATCCAATCTTCTTGTTCAGTTGATGCAAGCGTCTTTGGTCTTTTGATCCATCGTCGGTTTCAGCCTTCGATTTGAATCAGCCAAAGCTCTCGCAGCACCAGAAACTGAGCAATTGATGGTCCAGAGGTCGGACTCTTGCGAGATATCTCCACGAAGGATGGCATCCATTTCAGCCACATCTTGGGGCTTAGGAGGAACTTGCATGTTAATGTTCCTTCTTGTAATGAAATTGCGATCATCTCTCAGAAGGTGCCTGCTTTCTGCGGTTGGTCTCAATGTCGCTTCCTCATCTTCGTCTGCAGCTTTATAAAGCAGCGGTTGGGGAAGCGCTCCGCGTGCATATCCATTTTTCCGAGGGTGGCGGCTTGATTTCGCAAAGACTGATGCGAAACGTGCTGAAGCTCTGGGTGTTTCTGGTACCACAGAGTGTGCATACGCGCCATAAAGCCTCGGTGAACAGGGATAATGCTGGCATCGTAGCAGTCTAACAAGTCATCCCTGAGTTGATCCGTCCACTGAATGTGGGCGTTTCGCCGGTTCGTCGTTGTGTTTCCATCTAAATTATTTTCAGCACCCCGAACTCTAGGCTGATCGGCATTGTTTGCCGACCCATTGTCGGGTGCTCTGCGCGTTCGAGTGTCTTGAACCACATCTACAACATTTTGGTGTTTTGGTGGTTTCATTTTTGTTCCCACGAGCAGCTAGGGAAAGGGTTAGTCCATCCTTGTAGAGCCCCGCGTGCAAGGATAAGGCTGATACTCTGAGAGGTCGCCCGGTACCCCAGAGTCACCGTTTGAGACACGTAACCCAGGTGCCATTCAGCTTTCGGCACGGTTGTTACGCCTTCGCTTTGGAGTTATTCCTTCCGGACCATCCATGGACAATTGTCCGCGACTGCTTATTAATTATTGTAACCATATTCAGCAGAAACCCTTGGTACAGGGACCCTCTATCCGCAACCCGAGGACGCGTTCGGTGGCTTTGTCATAGGCCCTTCGGTTCTATTCCAAAGGAATCGAAACCGAAAACCCTATATATATATATATATATATATATATATATATATATATGACCCACGCAGGAACTACGTATATCTATAGACATAATGCGGCACTAAGAGTGCTTTATTACCATCTTTGTCGCTCTTACGGTGTCGGTCGCGACCCTGCCCTGCCGAACGCTCCAAGGGAGATAGAGTCAATTGTCCGAAACGAGAAGTGCCAAATTTGCTGGAACCACGATTTTCGGGCAGCAGTCTCCGTTGCGCACTCGAGGCCTGACATTGTTCTCCAAGACTTCGAGAAACAAACTATATTCGTGATAGAATTCTCGGCTCCGTCCGAATACAACATCACTGCAACAGAGAAAGAAAAAGAGGAGAGGTATCAACACCATAAAAGAGAGCTGCAACGACTGTACCCAAAATATTCGGTGCAAGTAATTGTCCTTGTGATAGGTGCCCTCGGAGGTGCGAAACTATCACTGGTTCGTAACCTTAAAGCCATACCCGCGTGCCAGAAATATGCCAAGGCACTTGCGAGATGGATGCAGAAAGCTGTCATCCTTGAGTCGCTTCGTGTCCTCAAGGCACACGAGGGTTTCGCCGGCCTGACGTTGTGATTTCGTCGTTCCCTGTGACCACCTACCTCACGGTTGTGAGACGTGGCCATAAGTGTGATTTAGCGCGGTTCTACTGGGGGCTATTGACATTTTTTTTTAGATGGCAGTTGCTCTCGGTGGGACCCTGCGGTGGTTGTTTAACTCTTTTTTTAAATTATATATATATATATATATATAAATTTACCTTTAGAAGATAGTCACGGACTCCCTCTGCCGAAATAATTCGGAGATTCTGAAATTTAATATATATTAGGGTGGTCCAAAATAACCTATTTTCCCATTTTGACCATCTAATACTAGAAACTGAATCTTCATAGAGAAAAAACTCTTGTGTATTTTTTTCAGATTTTTAAAATAATAATTGAGCGAGCGCATGGCGTTCAAAATTTTGGCTGATTTTAGCTAAGAAAATTCATCTGAGTTCATAAACTCGTCAACTGTCAATGGGTAAGCTGACTCTGCATTTGAAACTTTATTGCTCTCAGGGAATTATTGGTTAGTGGGCGGAGCAGTAAACCACTCACTTTGGACTCAGGTAGTGAGACCCAGATTTCCACCTTTGTATATTTTTCACCTGTTCTAGACTAATCCTTGGATTTCTTAGGGATTTAGATTTTATTGAGAATTTTTTCATTATTCAAAATTCTGAAGAAATAAGTAATATTCCACCTTTTTTATGGGCCATATAGAATCTCAAAAGTTTATGGTAACAACTCTTATCAATTGGTGGATCCAGATGATTCAACTAGAATCAAGGGCAATTATAATCAATGTTACTTGAAGGGCTATGTAAGGGAATCGTGATGGCACAATACCGAATGATTATCGGAAGAACTCTGTGGTTATCAACTGAAAGCGTCAACAGAAAAAAAGACCATTCCTTGAACCAGTATGATTTCAGGTAGGGATACAAAATATGTTTAATTGTAAAATGTATTAATCATAGCAGACTTTATTATATTCTGTGTATCATGTATTTATGAACTTCTTATATTTTGATCATCGTAAGTAGTGTGAGATACCGATTTTTCAAATATCGACTATAGAACTGATGATCTATGATGTTTGTCTGTGTCTAGAATGTTTCTTTTTGCTTATGACATTATTGTATTCGGTCATAGGCAAGGGGGATAATGAAGCGAGTTTTTATTATTTTAAATATTTGCGCCAGCGACAGAAATGCGAGTTTCTAAATTTAGTCCAATCAATTTAAATCTTCACGGTATTGATTATTTCTTATGTACGCCAATTGGAGAATTATTTGTGCTTCGTTAAGCACCTATCAGCGGGGTCCTTTTGGGAGAAGATGCGTGACGTAAGGCAAGAGACTTTCGATAACGAGGTAATATAAGTACGACCGGGATTATGATTTCGTCCATTTTTAATTTGTTCGTTTCGAGCCTTGAGGGCAAAACTTCGTGCCACGCTTTACGTACTCGCCGAGAACACGAAAAGGTATATATTTTTGACGTGTATAAAAAGTGCTTATCCTTTGTGTAAATTCGAACGTCTCTTGAATTTTCCGGTTTGTAATTTGTTCCAGTGTGGCGTTAATTAGTAGTGGATGATTGATTGTGAGACGCAAAAGTCCCCTCGACTCTAAATATAAAAATCATGTGGATTGTTATTTGCAACGCATCTCTGGAGATCCATTTACGCCGTTATTAAGATCGCAGCTTGATTCTGGACACTAATTTCTCTAAGGATATCGAGGCATAATCACTATTATTTAAGCCAAGGCAAATTTGGCGGTCACAATTATCCAGAACCGAATTTCCATCTGGGAACGCCTTCGTAATCCTTTGCATTTTAACCATCTTCAGGTGAAATGATAAGTGTGGTTTTCTCCACTGATTTCAACGGTATTTAATCAACTATTTTTTATTTTTAATCAATTTTAAGGACTCGCATTTTTGTTTTGACATGTTCGAATTTTTGTCAGACCTTTATATCAACCGTTGTCGTATGATACCTGTATATGTGTGAATGTATGATCGTGAACCTGTCTATTTATTTCTATGATTTTAATTTTACGTAATGAGCTGTGTATGAGTCACTGAATATAAATTATTTTGATGGTATTTATTGACAATTTTTATCGCTCAATCTGCCTAATTATCTTTTCTAATTCTTATGGATTTTAACTAAAATAATCTTTTTTGCTTTCGTCATCATATAAAATTTATAGAACAAAGAATGAAACCATTTTGAAACATTCACGTATGAATTTATAAAGTAATGCTGTTAAAAAAAATGTTGTTATATTTAGCATGTCGACACTTGACGCTCGAAGGTCAGGCGGTATATTTAGGGTCATTTTATTTCATTTCATCAACCATTTTTCAAATAAATAACTTGAGTTGTTTTTTAGAACCAAATAAATTCAAGTTTAAAAATTTATTTAATTACCCCTATACCAATCAGAAATTTAGGGTCACAGCAAAAGTACTTCCCGGGGAAGCAGAGGTCAAAAACGAAATTCCACATAAAAATAAAATAAAAATTTGAGATAAATCTCAAATGATTGTATGAGTACCTCCGGTGATACAATAATAAAATCCATTTTCCACACTACCAGGATAGTTAGTTTTCAAAAAATGATTTAAACTATTTGGAGGCGTATTGGTTCGTAACAGCAGCAGTTGGGATTACAATTCTTTTTATCCCACTTTTGATCTGCTAAATTAATCTTTTTCTTCTAAAGATTGCGAAACCTTTTCTAAGCTTCAGATAACAAAACCTAAAGGCGATTACCTGCACGAGTCCAAATTAAATATTTTCTCGCTGATTCAGATTACTAATTCTGACCAAAAGAGATATTTTTAATAAAAGTCCAAGAATTTTTAATTAGTATTTTTGACAGGAATTTCAATCCGAACTGCAGCAACGCTAGACATGCTCACCGGCAGTCGAAACCTTTTCTAAGGCTCTGGTAACAACTCGTAAAGGCGATTACATGAACGAGTTCGAAATTAATGTTTTCGTTAGAGGTACTGATTATTAATGAAAGTATTGGTTGAATTTCTAATTTGAGTTGCAAAAAGGCTAGACGCGCTAACCGGCAGTCGAAACCTTTTCTAAGGTACAGGTGATAAGGCGTAAAGGCGATTACCTGAACAGAGTCAAATTACCAATTCTAGCCGGGAGAAGTATTTATAACAATTCTAAGTGAATTGATAAACCTATTAACGAAAAAAAAAAAATTCGCAAGTATGTCGTTAGATTCACCAAAAAGCATCCGTTACCTCGACCGAGGTAGAAAAGCTCGGAAACGCCAGAAAGAAATGCAGCTGCGGGCAGCTGCCGAAAAGTTCTTGGTTACCAAAATCCTCGTTCATGAACTTAAAAATGTAGTTCTCCCTTCCGTCGAGGCGGTAAACATCCCTGTAAATTTCCGATTCATAGATCACCCTCTCCCTATAAAGGAGGATACATTCAATGAAATTAAAAGTCCAGAAGAATTTCAATCACTATTCAACACTTTGCTGGACGATGCTTCGCGGGCCGTCGATCAAATGGCTCATTTGACAACTAGCACTTCCATAAAAACGGAACGAACCCCAGAATTAATCGTTATCGAATCCAATGACGATATAAACACCATTAGGTCTGATGACGATATTATTATGGAGGGTAGAATGCCGTCGGAGATCGAGGACGAAATCTTTGAGGAGATCTCTACGTTGAAGTTGACGTGATATTGCAAACTCGACTGCCTGTTTTATGTCCTACCTCTTTTAAGTAGGATCTAAACTAGGACCATGATAATTATAGAATTGGAAACGGAACGGCAACTCTAACGGCTACCCCCTCTCAATTTTGGCTACCCCCACCCCTTTTTAGACGTAGAATATTTTCAATGACATCGAGGGGCTTTTGGAAGTTCAGTCACTACACAATGGATCGTTGAACGATCGATACACATCAGAGCATCGTTCAAGTAGTTATCTACTTTATATCCTGTTTTCAATCCGTATTATATTTAGAATCTAGCGTTTTTCCTCTTGGATAAATAATAGATTATTGAATTGAATATATATTAATTAATTCTTTTTTCTTTTTTGTTATTTGCAAAATTAGAATTGCTTGGTCAACGATCTGACGAGTGATTGTGAATAATACACTGTGAGAGATAGAGACTGGAAATGACGCGTTAAAACGGGCCTTAAAAGGCCGTTAATACCATAAATAGTGTAAGGTGTAAGAATTATAGGTGTGATTCAAGGTACGTGACTTAAACATTATTATATTTCCATTGAATGATGAAAATAGATAATGCCTTGGTTGGGATTACACTCAAAAATTGAAGCCAATTCATATCTTTTCGGTGACCTATATTCCGGGGCCGTGAATCCACCGCTAATGAATTCATACAACCCTTGTTCATTTGGTCGATGGATCCGATTGCGATGCAATAGATCCAAATAGAGCATTAAAAGCTAGAAGGTGATAGTAATTACCCTATACTAAAAACAAATGATATTCGAAGCTGAATTGAATCTAATTCTTAATTGAATTTTTAATCCCGCTTCAGCCCGAATCTGATTGTCTTTCATTGTCAGCGCTCTTGAGCATGATACTCGGCTTTTGTAAACTAACACAGAAGATGATTAAAATTTTCTTTTACAACTATTAAAACAAAATTTTTCAAAAATTAGCGATATCCCGCATGATAAAATGGGAGATAAATCGCAGAATAAAAGTCAACAACTATCCGAGAGGCAACAATCGATCTTCGGAGTATCTCCTAACATTCAGGCCCCTCCAAATCAAACAGCACCCATAATGGATGTGAGTGCTGCAATGGCTAAGGCCCTTGAGACCCTCCAACAAAGTAAATTTCACATCCCCACTTTCGACGGCATTTTAACAGGATGTCGCGAATGGGGCAGTATACGTTACGGAATCGATGGAACCATCATTTATAAAAATCGTTGTCAGTAAATTAAAGGGAATCGCGCGCGAAAGTGTTCGCGACAAAGAATTTAGAACAGTACAGGATCTGGTTACTCATTTAAAGAAACGTTTTGCTCCTACTAAGAAGCACCAATGGTACTTTGATGCCATTGTAAACTTGCGTATGAAGCAGACTGAGAGTGTCAGTGATTATTATGATAGAAACTTGGGACTTCTTAGTGGAGCAAAGCATTCCTTGAAAGAAAAATATACTGAATCAAGTGGTAACACGGCTACCATGATGAAGCCAGTCACGGACTGCGCTCTTGATGTTTTTATCCGTGGATTACCAGACGAAATGCGAACATTTGTCGATACAAGAAACCCTCGGGATATTAATGAAGTTTATGAACGTGCTCTTCATGTGGAGGAACGACAGAAATACGCTGGAAAGGCTAGGGTGGCTTCGGTCTCGACCTCTCACGTTACACGACAGGATCGAACTCCCGAAAGGCGCGGATCACCTAGCACGTATTCTAAGCAGATGGAAGACGCTGACAAGTCAAAAAAGTCAGAGAAAGCAACAATGGGAACGCAATCGCCTAACGTGCAGTACATTCTTCCGTCTAACCCACCTTTTTCTAATCAACCTCCCCTGTACCCTCATCTATACCCACCACAATTTCAGTATCCTTCAATATATACTCTCAACTTCGGGTATCCTTTTTCCGTACAGTATCCCACTGCAATGAATAACATAACCAATAATGCTCCTTGGCCTCCACCCAGTCCACAACATGGGTCGAGACAGATGTCACCTAAGCCTGCAGCTTTCAACTACTCTCAGGCACGTTTCTAGGACACCTCAACGAGCCCAATATTGGAAGAACGTCCCAAGACAGTAAATTTTTTGGAGAATCAAAACTAGTTTACAGAACAGGATACCAAAAGGAAGACTCTCCCGTCATCCAACTAACCGCGTGTGGGTTTCGTGAAGGAAGGGCTTTGTTGTTGGCAGATCCGGGTTCAGACGTAAATTTGATTAAGCTCCAGGAATTGCAGGGTCATCTAACAGTGAGTGACGAATTGATTCAGATCTCAGATATAACTGAAGAATTAGTTAGTATTCTGGGAACAATATTAATTAAACTACTGGACGACTCCGTGGAATTTCATGTTGTGCCCAACGATTTTTCCTTTTCTGACGACGGAATAATCGGACGCGCATACCTTCGTCAGGAACAAGCGCAGTTGTCATTTAGATACAACACCCTAGTAATTATATCAAGGCCTAATACCCCGATACTTTTGTTGACAATGAATCACAATTAGCCCGACAAAAATCACGAAAAAGAAATTAAGCCCTTTTCTCGGATTTTAAAACTAAAAGCACGTGTAAAACAACTAGTACCTATCGACGGGGCGAATCAGGACATATCGGGGGGATATCTCCCCCGCGTAGAAGCACAGGAAGGAATTTACATAGGGGAAGGAATAATGAGGAACAACGATGGTATATGCTACGCATACGCCTACAACACTACTGAACGCGATATGAACTTCGATATTCCACCACAGGAAATCATCCCCTTCGAATACTGCGAATTCCCAGAAGCAAGCTCCGAGGAATCGGAATCCTAAGATAATTTGCAGAATGAAAAAGGGAATGATTCTGTGGACCGAACAGAAAAAGTCAGTAGCAGCTTACACGTAGCTCATTTAAATGAACTTGAAAAGAACTTAGTTTTTGCTTGGGCTAGGGACTTCCCGGACCTATTCCATCTTAATGCGCAAATTCTTAACCTCAAAATCACCATATAGTTCACCCGTGATGATTATTCCCAAAAAGCTTGACTCATCCTGATGATAAAGCCAAAACAGCTTTTTCAACTCCTAGGGGTCATTTTGAGTATAAACGGATGCCTATGGGTATAAAGAACGCCTTCGTTACATTCCACCGAATAATTGACACAGTCCTCAAAGGAATGCTAGGAACTGAGGCTTTTGTTCACTTATATGACATCGTTAAATACTCCGAAACACTGGAAGAGAATAATAAAAAGGCCAGAAGACTCTTCAAGCGGTTACGAGAATCTAATTTAACACTACAACCGGATAAATGTGATTTTCTGTATCCTGAAGTAGCCTGTTTGGGAAACATCATTGGACGCGATGGGGTGAAACAAAATCCGGCTCAAATGTCAGCAATTAAGGAGTTCCCACGGCCTAAAACTGCACGCAATGTTCGTCAGCTCTTGAGATTGTCAGGATAGTACCGACGATTTATAGAAAATTACGCGAAAGCAGCCAAAACTTTGGCCGATCTGTTAAAAAAGGAGTCAAAATTCGTTTGGGGATCAGAACAGGAAGAAAGCTTCGTTAAATTACGTAATGCTTTATGTCATGAACCTATTTTGAAATATCCGGATTTTTCAAAATCTTTTAAACTGACTACGGATGCATCTTACTATGCAGTAGGAGCTGTGCTCACACAAGAAACGGCCAATATGGATATCCCCATTGCCTAATATTAAAAAATAATTACAAATATAGAACAGCTTAATGACACAACAGAAAAAGAATGTCTTGCCGTCACATTGTTCTTGAAGGTGAAAGAAGTTTGACTAAAATGGATCCAAAATCGGGTTTCATAGGAAGTTTCTACATCATTTATAGGTTCAAAATCTGAAAGAATAAAAATCCCAGCTGATCCTTTACGCGAGATATCGATATTTTAATATTTAAAATCTTATACTCACAATAAAAATAATTCTATTTATTGACCTTTCTGAATTTCACGCTAAATTTTCATTCCATTTAAAAATCAGAAATAGAATTAGGTATTTTCTCTTCAACCACCAGCTAACTTCACTTCGTTGAGTGCTGAGGGGGGAAAAATGTACCAAATGTATGGGATTCGGTCCATTTTGCCCTATTTTGCCAGTATCTTCGTAAAACCTAATTTTTTCTATATAAGTGTTCCTGAAAAATAGTTTTTATTTTTTAAGAAATATTTAATGGAATAATAAAATTATAATTATTATTATTCATTGCGGAGATATTACAAAAATAAATTTTCACCTGCATTCGACAGTTCCATAGACCACACTGATGATAATGATGATTCTAATGATTCAAGTTTGGAAAATATGGATGATTTTTCTGGAAAAAGAAATCTTTTCTGAGGGTGGCAGTATGAGAAAAAGACTTAAGCTATCTAGCGTACATAGATTAATATTACTATGCACAGTTCTTCAAATAAAAGAGACTCATGGAAATGTCAAACTGTTATTCGAACTAACGAATATCAATAATATTCCGTTCAAATTTGTTGCGGATTTCAAGCTTCTAATAATAAATGGCCAACAAACTACAACAGCAACTTTTCCTTGCCCATACTGTCTTATTTCACTAAGAGATATGAGAACCAACAAAAATGATGAAAATCAGTTGAATGATGCCCATGCAAGTACATCTGTTATCTCACGAATGGAAAATCACATGAAATTGAAAACATATGGTGATCTGAGAAACGATTACGATAAATTCTGTCTCACAGAAAGAAACAAAAAATACAGTAAAGACTGTCATAGTACAGTCATTCTTGCACGTGTTGAAGAGAGTTTGAAATATATCGACAATAACAATGGCCTAGGATTTTGGTCGGAGCAAAGTGGAGAATTAGTTTACCGAGAGTATTTGAAGCTCTGGGATCGTTATAAAATAAATTCCTTAAATGAAGAATCTCATTCATCAAGACTGCTCAAAGCAGTGATTGAATTTTTATCACTCCATATCTAAGTACAATATTCTTAGGAATTATACAGAAATATTGACGAATTGAGGAAAGACTAAAAAAATATCTAAAAACAAAAAAAAAATAAAAAAATTCTTTAAAAAAATTAATTGTGGCCATAAAACCAGTACGTACTCTTTGTTGGGCCTGGATTGAGCTGAAAATGGTTTTTATTCATCATTTCCTATCGTTTGAACATGTAGAATTTTCTCACTAAGAGTAATCTCATTTTTCCATCATTTAAAATGATAAAATGTCGATATCTCGCGAAAAGGATCAGCCGGGATTTTGATTCGTTCAGATTTTGAACATAAAAATGATGTAGAAACTTCCCATGACACCCGATTTTGGATCCATTTTAGTCAAACTTCTTTCACCTTCAAGAACAGTGTGCCGTACAATATGCACTTAATAATTTCCGACATTATCTCTATGATAGGAAATTTATTCTGGCCTGCGATCATGAGTCGCTCCCCTAGATTACCTACGCAGATAACCCTGGACCACAACTCATTCGCTGGAGATATAGGCTTAAAGATTATTAATTTATATTCGAATATAAAAAGGGAAAATTAAATCGTGGAGTAGAAGCCCTGTCCGGAACCCTCATAGGATTAACAAATCATAAACCTCACGAGATTCAAAATGAGAACGAACATCCATACACCGGTGTTTCCGAACAACCTGCTATCACATCCGCTAAAAACAACGAAGAACAAAAGCAGCCGTCAACAAGTACAAAAACAGAGTCCATAAGTCAAATAAGTTTATGGGCCAAAGCAAGAGATTTCCTGGAATTTCCACCACTGATACCATACCGGCCTCCTGCGCATCATAAGGAGTCTTTTTCTCACCAAAGCTCTATAGCAACTAGACTAAAACAATGGTCACGTAAAAGAGACGGGCTCAAAATACCTACTCACACTCGAGAAAATTCATCATCCGAGGATTCTTCATCGGAGGATTCTTCATCCGAGGATTCTTCATCCGAGAATTCTTTATCCGAGGATAGCCAGGACTCCGGTGCACCCGTTTATAGAAAGGACTATAGAGTATTCCCCAGTCTGAAACCTACTCTTGTAACTCCTTCAAAAGAAGTTGCTGTTAAAAGTGCGCCACCGTATTTACCAAATCCATGGTTCCCGGCTCAATGCAGCCAGCCAATCGACGTTTATATAGATCGAGCCTGTATTTACCATCATAAAGGAGAACCAGAAGGAGGCGCAGGGGTATGGCTTGGCCCTGATCATCCGTGGAATATCACAAAACCTGCTCAAGGGCGGCAAACTAATAACTCTGTCGAAATACAGGCTGCGACCGCTGCAGCTAAGAAAGCCGTTGAAAATAGCATAACTAAATTGACGATATTTACAGATTCCAAGTTCCTCATTGATAGTTATACTAAATGGATAACTACTTGAGAAACGAATGGGTAGAAGAACGCCGATGAGAAGCCAGTAGTCAATAAAACAGAATTTGAAGATCTACGAAAAGCTTTAACTCCCATGGAAATAACATGGAATCATGTTCCTGGACACCAGGGAGCTGAAGGAAACGAAGCTGCAGACCAACTCGGTAGAGCTGGGATTATGGAAGGTAAACCATCTGCTTCGGCTTGCCCAGAGGATGGTACTTTTCACAAGGATCCCTTTGAGGAACCTAAAACATATCCTGACGTCGTAGTGGATCTCAGTCCGAACTGCACCAGTAGCGAGGATAATGATAGTCCTGATGAAGAAAATAGCGTGCCGATCGTTTTCGCTCATTCAGCAGAGAGGGCAGACGCGCATAATCTGAAAAAGGCAATTCAAAAATCTGTAGCCGAATTTTATAAATCAATCACAGAACACCAATTCTATTTTTGGGATCATGAAGGTTTAAATCAATCAAATCCCAATGAACCCATCCAATTAAATATTACTATGGTTTCTGAGGGAGGACAAGACCAGGATTTGCTACTTTATCTAAAGAATATGGATCCTTGCGTGGGAATAGATGACGCCTTGCCGGATCGAGTAAATTAAAGCTCCATTAAAAACTCAAAAGGCTACCTTGTCAGCAGACGGAGATAATGATTCTGCGAAGAATGCAATCACCCATTAATGTGGAGAAACCGTATCTCGATCCCATATCCCCTACTTCAGAAAAAGAAGTAAATAAAGTATTAAAACACAATAACCCTTATAAAGAAAAAGAATCAAAAATTACATGGAATCAAAAATTTTGTGGTCTCTCTAAATAGCGAACAATGGACCCTAATCGGAATAAATGACTTTTTAAACAAACAGTTTCAACGATAAAAATAACATAGATTTTTGGGCACCAGTCCTTGCTTGGGACAAAGGTGAACCAATTCAACCGAAGTGAGTGAGAAACGGTAAAGATACACGAAATCTATATTCCAAACGGTAAAGGGAAACTCACTGAACGATAAACGTTTCAGGCCAAACGATAAACGAGAACCTCACAAACGTCAGTCAAAAGGGTACACCTTGATTTAAAACAAGTGATAATACAGAATAAAAATACAAAGAAAGTAAAAGATAAGAAGGTATCCAAAGATAAGATAATCCGAAATATGAAAAAAGGCACAAGACAATAAGATATCCAAAGATAAGATAATCAAAAATATAAAAAGTCTAGAGGGTGATAGCAACAATAAAAAAAGATAATAAAAGGTCACAAAAGATAAAAGATATCAGAACAGGTAAATAGGTAAACCAAAATTTAAGAGGCAAAATTAGAGTCGACAAATACTACTAGCTCAGTCTAAGCCCAAGCAATGGGAGACAGGGGGGGAGTACGTAATTACAAAAGCTCACATTTTAATCGAAGTAGCTAACAACAATTTATTCAACAACTAAGAGAAATTTAACAAAAGGGCATATGCAACAACATTAAATCGCAAGAAGGGAGTAAAATTCATAAAATAAAAATAAAAATGCAGGAGGGAATTAGGAAAATCGTAATAAAAAAATTACAATCAAAATGAACATAATAAAACAAGAAAGGTATAAAACATCATAAACCGGTACACAATATATAATATAGTATGTAAACTCAACGGAGTTAAGGGTTCTCATTTGACAGACAATTAAAGGAATTTTTCTTCTGGCAGTACATGGGTTCGCAAAAATAAACACAAAGGGATGCTCGGAAATAGATACAAAGAGTCCTCGTAAACAAACACAAAAAAGGTGTTCTCAAAAATACGTATAAATTTGGGGTTTCAAAAACAAACATCCAGGGGTTCTCAAAATTTATTACCAAAGAGGCTCTTAAAATGGGTACAAAAGGGTTTCCAAAATAAACGTCAAAAAAGGAGTTCTCGAAAATGGGCGC
>CAKNYM010027972.1:0-12366 GCA_932195095.1 Andricus curvator | reverse complement strand
TTCATCTCCAACTGTCCCGTCTGCCGCGTAAGATCATCCGCGGCTAGAGACCTGACTCCAAGGAACAGTGTTGCCCGATGTTTTCTCGCGTAAATTTCCCGCTCTTGCTTACCTTCTAGGACAGAAGGAGCAGAAGCGGATGACGTACACGTTCCAGTTGCGTCGGGATTGGTTGCTTTTAAAGAACCATGATCGTAGCTTCCGGAGCCTACAACTTCTCACATAAAAATAATAATAACACTATTATTAACCAACGGCGAAACCACGCTGAAAAACCAGTTCTCGTCAGATCACTGAAGTTAAGCAGCGTTGGGCGCGGTTAGTACTTGGATGGGTGACCATTCGCGAATACTGCGTGCTGTTGGCCCACAGTGGGTGTGGTGAGCCCACATTTGTGTAGTAGTTATTTACTACAAGAAACTATCCACCTAGAAACCCTACCCGAATCGGGTAGTGTCACGCCTACCCTGAAAGGGAAATGGCTTAATGATATACTATACTATGTAGTAACACCAATTAGAATTTGTATCTTAGCAGAAATAGGATTTTCAGAATTCTGGCCAGTGAAATATTTTGCCAGCCAAGATATGACACAAATCAAATAAAAAATAAAAAACTTTGAAACAAATTACGAAATTTATACTTTTAGCCGATTTCTAACCGGTACGGATTTTAACAGCCATACCACGCTGAAAAAACCAGTTCTCGTCAGATCACTGAAGTTAAGCAGCGTTGGGCGCGGTTAGCACTTGGATGGGTGACCATTCGAGAAAACTGAGTGCTGTTGGCACATCGTGGGTGTGGTGAGCCCACACTTGTAGTTATTTACTACAAGTTATCAACCTAGAAACACTACCCGAATCGGGTAGTGTCACACCTACCCCGAAAGGGAAATGGCTTAATGGTATACGCAGTGGAGTAAAATTAAAAAATGATGTTCAAAACAACTTTTAGAATGCAATTCTTCACCGAATTTAAATCGTTTGTTTGGAAAAATTAAGGATACAATTTTTCAGAGATTTCTAAGAGCCAATTTTCGATTATATCCAATGATGTGTTTTAATGAAATTTTGTTCATTACTATTTGTTTTGTTTATAAACAAAGACACATTTTAGGCGTTTTCAGGCAAAAAATCGTTTTTTCTCTTGGGTTTGTTGGAATTATATTTCGAATAATATTTTCTTTCTGCTTACAAGCATCTACAATGTGTATTTGATTATATAATTTGTTTATAAATTTATCAAATTTCATTTTACAACAAAACTTCATCAAAGAACATCATTCACAACATAATAATTATGTTGTGAATGATATTGTTATTACAATATTGTAATAACCATAACAACAATATTTTTTTTACAATTCTTGTAACAAGACTAGATGAAGGAACGATTTTTTCTACCTATAAACACCTGAAATGTGCATTTATTTAAGTTATTTGTTTATAAAATCAAAAAATATTGTTAAAAGTAAAAATTTTAGCAGAAAACATTACTGGCAACATAATTTCAACAAAAGCAGAAGAAAAGACGATGTTTTGTGCCTACCAATATCTACAATTTACATTTTTCAATATAATTTCTTTTATAAAATTAACAATTAGTGATAAATAGCAACATTTTTCAGAAACCATCATTGTTGAATAGCAAAAATTTTCAAGAAAACATCATTGGTAATATAATATTAACAAAACTAGAATAAAAAATAAACGGATTTTCAATCAAACAGTTCAATTTTCAACCAATATGAAGAATTTTCCACTGAAATGATGAATCTTCAACTAGAATAGTTGAATTTTATACCAAAAAGGTACAAAAAATGTACACAAAATATTTCAATTTTTAAATAAAAAAGATCAATTATCAATCAAATAGTTCAATTTTCAACCAATATGATGAATTTTCCACTGAAATGATGAATCTTCAACTAGAATAGTTGAACTTTATACCAAAAAGGTACAAAAAATGTACACCAAATATTTCAATTTTTAAATAAAAAAGATCAATTATCAATCAAACAGTTAAATTTTCGTCCAAAAAAGATACATTGTCAACCAAAAATAGAATAGTTAAATTTTCTGTTCAAAAAAACTAATTTCTAACAACAACAAAAAACGAATTTTCAACAAAATAGATAAATTTTCAGTCAGAAAAATTGATTTTCAACTAGGTCGTTAAATTTTCAATCAGAGATGAATTTTCAATTAAAATGATGAATCTTCAATGAAAAGAATTAATTTTTAACAAGAGTTACACTTTTAACGAAGGAGTTAAATTTTTAACTAAAAAATTTGAATTCTCAATGAACAATGTAATATAATTGAAATTTCAACCAAAAAAGATTTTAATTTTAAATAAAAAACAGTTAAATTCAACCAAAAAAGACAAATTTTCAAGAATAGTTGAGTTTTCAATAAAAAATACTTTTCAGTCAACAGAGAAAACAAATTTAAAACAAACTGTTGATTTTTCAAGGAAAAATATGAATTTGCAACCAAGAAGATTAATTTTCTACCAAAAAGGACGAATATTTAATAAAACACAGGAAGTTATTATTGAGGTACAATAAAAGAAAAAAAACGAAAAGGGTACTTAGCCTAATATTTCATTTACACTTCACTTTGTCCAAGTTTCTTAAGTTTTGACTTCATCCTTCATGGTTTTTTTTCTTTTTCATTCACCTAAATGAAAATGCATTCCCTATAACAAACATTTTTCAGCCAAAATAAAATATAATTTACTTCGTTCACGAAACCTACCCTTTATAGGTTAGGTTTGTCAATTTTAACGAAAACTTGTATTCAATTTATTTATCTCTATGAACGATTGAAATAAAGGTTCATTGTACTATTCAGTTCGATTTAATATAAAAAATAATATAAAATAAACCATATTATTATAAAAAAAAAACACATTTCTTTGCTGTTTCATAATAGGGGCATACATTATGGAACACCGGTACAAGAGTCCAAAAGTTGTTTCATAATAGGTACACAAAGTTGGTTCCGCTTTTTTATAAATATAATAACTTTGCTTAGACTAAATTAAACTTTTAATAGGCGTTTCGCATTTAGAAAAGACCAACGCATTCATTGATATAAACATTTTGAAAATATATTCTACTATCGTTCAAAAATTAATGAAAATCGCAAAACTCCCTAAAAATTTGTCTCATGACAGGTTCCTTTACCTTATAAGAAAAATTGATTATAGGAATGAACAAAAATATCGAAAATCGACTTTCACTAATCTCTCAAAAATGTCATCCCTGATTTTTGCCAAAAAAATGAAAAATCGGTGCAGGATTTCGTTCTGTAAGTTTTTTTCAACCTCGCTTTTTTAATTCACCCTACTGTGAACCGGTTAGAAATGTGCTAAAAATAGAAATTTCGTATCTTATTTCAAAGTTTCGAACTGATAAAAATTCAAACGATTAAAATTTCCTTTCTTTTTTTAAAATTCAAACTACGTTTCACTGGCAAGATCGGTTCAAAATTAAATTTTGGTTATTTGTTTTGAAGTTACAAATCACTGAAAATTCAGACGACTAAAATACATTTTTTTCGGATTATGGTCTGGTTGGCGAGACGGCACGGACCAGTCAAAAATATAAATTTTGTAATTTTTTTGGGGGCTACAAATTGATGCAAATTTAGACGAATAAAATGACTTTTTTCGCGCAATAATATGCACAGGATTTCTTCTACAATATAAATTGAATATTTTTCGAAACTTTTCTCTTTGTATTGTAGAAGAAATCATGTGCATATTATTCCAGAAAAAAAATGTTGAAGGACCATTTTACGTCATAAGCTGTAATAAAAATACAAATTCTAATCTCGGTGATAACTTTAAAATATTTTGTTTCCAACCAAATTTAAAGCTTATTTCTCAATAAGTAACCAATACTTTTTAGGGTGAAAGAATTTTTTAGCCTTAAATTTGTATTTAAAAAACGAAGTGTGTCATCATTCGGAAATTTGGAATGAGTATTTAAATATTTTTAAAAAGTTTAGCTAGTCGTCCCGAAATTTCAGGACTACTGGTCAATCTCCTTTTCTGGCTCAACCAATTTTTCGGGACTAGACACAGTCTCAAAAACCAAAAACTAATAAAATTGATTTTCAGTAGTAAAACGGCCCACCGAAACAAAAAAAAAAAAAAATTTTAATAAAGAAAATGTACGGGAGTACTTTTTCACCAAAAAGGAGAAATATAGGGGGTAGCATTTGCGAAATTGAAAAATTCAAATTTTTATTGGTCATCCTAATCCACAGCATGGTAAATAATGACGGAAGTAGCTGAATATTTAATATTATATTATAATATATTTTAAAATCAATTTTCGAAACTTTGGAGAAATGCGTACATTTTCTGATCTATTGCTAAACTGCAGAATGCTGGTGCCCTCCTCAGTATCCAAAACAAACCAACAATGCATCTTTTAGTTCTAGTAGTGTCCCTATACTCTCCTTCCATTGACTGAAGTCGGGTGGAACTGACGTAATAACTGGACTCTCCACCTTAGGACGACTTGGCTAATTATTCTGGACATGACTTTTACTCGCACAATACATTTCTCGCATAAAGTTTGTATTTGGGCGCATTCTTAAACAATGAATAATACAAACAACAGAGTAGCCTTGGAATGGATTGAAACTTTGCTTGACAAAAAGCATACATCCGGTAAATTTTCAGGCGAATAATGGAGACTGGGTATTTTAAATGATAGAGCATGAATGATTTTAAGAAAAAACAACTACGAGAAACAATGCACGTACCTGACACAAAGAAGAAGGGATGCGACAGTAGATGTGATAAAAAATGTGAAGTTAAAGCAAGGACTGGAAGTATGGTCAGGAGTACATATAAATCATATGGTAGCCAAGGAGTCGATCTGATAATGAAAGAGAGCTGAACAGCATCTCAAGGGGCATGAATTTGTCTCCCACAGGTTGTTGTGGGTTAGAATCAAAGTGGAAATTTATCATAGTATGCCATGCCCAAAATGATGGTAAAGGGAGCTAAGTAAAGGACGTCTTCTGGGACACTTTTAGCGGTACTATGTATAGGCGCTTGCAATCATGGGAAAAGAACCGTTCTACTAGGAGATATGAATGGATGGGTTGGTGTCTAAAGGGAGGTTACGGACAGGGTGGTAGCTAATTTTGGAGATGCTTAAAGGGATTATAAAGTAGACAGATTGTTTCGCTCATGTCTGTAAAAGTGCTTGTTTATTACAAATGCTGGTTTTAGACAAAAAATGGTCCACTTTTTCACCTGGTGCAAAGGCAATAGGCACAGTATGATTGACTTTATTGTTGCAGATGAGAGACTGAGAGAGCTAGTAAGAGATACAAGGGTCACAAGAGGTTCTGAATATGGAACGGATCATTACCTCTTAGTTTCAAAAATCAACTTAGGTCCAGTATGGAGAAGAAAGAAAACTAAAAAGCCGCAACAGAAGCGGTTCAAGATAGAGAATTTACAGAAACCAGAAGTGCGAATAAAACTTACAGATAAGATAAAAGAAAGCCTAGATAGGACAACATGGAAAACGCTAATAAACAATAAAGGTATACAGGGCGCATGTACAACGTTTCAGGAAGTCATTGTTAGGAGTACAACTAAAGTGTTTTGCAATGCGGTTGTAAGAAGAATGACTGGCATGATGACGAAATCCGCGTAGCCTTTAACGAAAAGAAAAAAGAGTGGGTTATTGTTTGCAGATGATAAAGTCAATCGAAAGCTCACAAAGAATGTTGAGCAAATCTGTTTTTTATATCACTATACCGTTTCTATACAAATCTTATACTGTATTTTAAATACTACGGGACAAAGGTTCATTTAACTAAAGAATGACACTTAATTTCTCTTTGATTTTATTGTTTTGGTTTACATAAAAGACTACAATTCTCGATATGTAAATTATACACTTCTGTTTTTACGTGTACCTACTATAATGAAACAAGTGGACTAATATAAAATTACACACACAAAAAGTGGGCTAACTGCTGCTGCGACTTACTTTTTCAGGTCTCACTTCAAGCCGTTATTTCCGAGGCAACATCATGTTATTTTATTTTGTAAATCTATATTATTCACATTTTGTTTTCTCAATTTAAGTCTCTATGGATAAAAATATTCTGCATTTGTTGGTTCAACCATTGAATATGGTTATTATATAGACAACAAAATGTTTGGTTAAACCAACTAAGTTTTTTGGTCGTTTGAAGAAAATCGTTTGGTAGATGGAGTATTTGGTTGGTTCAACAACAAAAAATTTGTTAGGGCTATTAAATATTTGGTTAAATCAACAAAAATTTGTTTGAGTCAAACAAATTTTTATGTATGTTCAAAAAACAAGTTTTTTTGGTGCAAGAGCATTTTTTTTCTGAGCGCGAGGGAATGAATTCGCGGCAGTCATCTGCGGCCGAGTCTTCGCTTTTTCAACAGGCCCACCGGTGAGTAAACGAAGTTCCCTTGGTTGGATTACGAATTGACGTTCTTGGTCTGGTGAAGCAGTTTTCTTTTTTGTCCCCTGAACATAAAGAACTTCACCGTTCATCGACTTTTTACCAAACCTCCTTGGTGATGATGGTGAGCTGGATCTACACATTCCGCCAAAACAACTGAGGAACTGTTCACTTAATTCTGCAAGAAGGAAATTAAGATTTATAAATTTTTTGTATTCTGCAAAAAGCTGTTAGTAATTGTAATACATTTGAATAATTAATTAATTTTTTTAAACACCTATTACTACAACCACAATTGAACGGTTGGGTGTAACAGCAGTGTACTTGAATTTTCAGAAGGCACTTTTTTATATTTGAGAGTTTCTATCTATGTTTTTTAGGCTCAAATATAATAAAACAACTTCTGATTTCTGAAAATAAGAAATTCAGAATGAATTCAGTAAATGGAACATCACCATATACACCAGAACCCCGATTTAGTAACAGTGTCGGGAGTTGCCTGCACATGGCCAAGTTACTAAATCGGGGGAATCAAAACGTAAACAGTCAGGAACGCCTGAACCGTTTCCATAATGCTGCGCAATATATTCGACTGAGTACCCGTTCACAGCGCCTTTCCACTACGCTGCTGGTGTTTTTTAAGCAAGATTCGCAACCGTCTCTCGCCCTGCCCCCTGAGAAACTGCGTGGACCAGCAGTTCTGGGAATTACAAAATCGGGGATAACAAAATCGGGGTTCTGGTGTATTCAAATAATTTAAAATTGCATATATTTTTAAATACGAAGTGAACGATTTAAAATTGTGAGTACGAGTCTCATATTGTGTCTCAAATTACGTCTAATATTTATTACCAATATCAATATTATATATTACACTTACGTATAGAATTAAGCAACACCACGAATGTGAGGATGAGAGCAGCGATTCCGATCTTCATTTTTTCAATTAACATTCACAGGTAACTAAAAACGGTGATTGATCCAATTCTTGAATATATTGCGGCCATATATATACTTACCACGATCAGATTACTCAGCTGCACGCATTTATTACATTAATGAGATAAGAGAGCAAGTGGAAATATTGTTGACTGTATGAATTTTACAAGCTAGGTTTTGTACTCGTGAAGCATTTAGAATTTAAATAATTTACGATTTCCTAAGAATACCTAATAATAAAGTTGATGCAATGATTACTTCTGAATCATGTGCGAATCAACATGGTGACGAAACCGTCACTTTTTTCTTTTTCACTGGGAAGTGGAGAAAAATTATTTAAAATTCGAATGACAATGCTTTTTTTATAGAAATCTCATTTTTAATAATAAAATCTATCCCATCACTTTGAATGTCTTTTGATACTACATGATATGATAAAAATATTGTTTTTTGTATTGCTCCTACAACATAAATTGAGTATTTTTAATTATGAGTGAATTGAAAATATTTCAGCAGTCAACAAAGAAAAATCTTGAATTTCGAAATAGACAAAAAAATATATTGTATATTGTTATGATTTGTTTTGAAACTTCTTAATTTTTGAATGGGCAATCAGGAACGTTGCTAATTATTAATGTTTAGTTTATCTTACTTTTGTCAACCAGACAAAATTAAAGCTGAACTTCAGTTCTTAATCCTTTTTTGGTTTTGTGTTGATAATATCGCCTACCAAGATTTATGATTCTTTTAATATCAATGTAAAAAATATAGTTTTAAGAATTACAAAAAATTAGAACCCCTTTAAATCTTAGAAATCCTTTTAAAATTCCTTAAATCTTATAGAACTCCCTTTGATACCCCTTAAAATATTATGGAAAATTTGTTGAAATACCTTCAGAGTTTTTTAAATCTCTTAAAATCATTGAAATCATCGGAAATATGATTAAATCACTTAAAATTCTTTAAAAAACCGTTTGGAATCTTTTAAAATATCCTAAGACCTTTTAGGTCCTATAAAATCCTCCCAAATATTCGGATATTATAGGAAATTCTTCAAAACCGCGCACAAATTTACTGAATTCCTTAAAATCATTAACAGCCTTGAAAAGTCCTTCAAAGCTTTCAAATCTCTCGAAAATTCCATTGAATCCTTAGAAATACCCTAATATATTGTAAATTCTTTAAAATATTTTTAAATACTTAGGCATTTTTTAAGCGCTTGAAAATTCCTGAAAATCTTCTAAAACACCGTAGAATCTTTAAAATCCTTTGAAATCCCTTTAAATCTATTCAAATTCTTGAAATACATTGATAAAATTTTAAAATCTTTTCAAAACACTGAAATCCTTTAAAATCTCTCAATTCTTGTGAATAAATTATTTTAAATCCATTGAAATATTATAAAATCGGTTGAAATCCCGTAAAATTACATAAAGTCTTATGATATTTTTAAAAATTTCTTGAAATATCTGATGTCCTATGAAATCCTTTGAGATCCTGGGAAATTTTGTAAACTACTTTATTGAGAGCTTTGAAATCCCTTGAAATTACTAAAATCCTCGAACATCTCATAAAATCCCTTAAAAATCCTTTGAAATATTTGTAAATCTTAGAAATCCTCTGAAATCCTTTGAAATTTGTTTCAATATCCTGAAATCTTATATTATTTACCGCAATATTTGAAATTATTTTCAAATTTTTTAAATCCTACGAAATCCCTTAATTTTTTCGAGATTATTTGCAATTTATAGAAATATTATAGAATTTTCAGAATTTTTTTTCATTCCTACATATCAAAATTCGTTAGAAATCACTTCAAATCATCCCATAGAAATCCTTTGAAATTTCAAAGATTTTTTGAAGTCCCTTGAAATCATTACAAATACATTAAAACCTGCTAAAACCTTTCTAATATTTTAAAATCCTCATGAAGTTTAGGGAATTCTTTGCGATCCCCTAACGTTTTTCTGTAATCTCTAAAAGCCCTTAACTTTTTTTGAATACTATTAAATCCTTTAATTAATTCTCATGCAATATCCCTTGGACAGCCGTAAAATCTTTAAATTTGTTAAAAGTCCCTCAATACGTTCAAAAGCTTTGAAAATTCCTCAAAATAATTGAAATCCTAGGGTATTCTGTGAATGCCCCTCAAAGCTGTTGAAGTCCTTTGCAATCCTTTATATCCCTTAAAATCTTTCTGAATGCTTTGATTTTATCGTTAAGTGTTCAATATTTAAGTTCAAAATTTTTTCAGATATGAAAGTTATAATATTTTAATTTTTTAAACTTGGAAAAATGTTTCGTAACCGATAAACATTTATATTGAGATTTTGACTGTTGAAAAGAGTAAGTTACTTGTATATAATAATACTGAATATGAAAAATGATATATACAGAAATTGGTGAATTTAATTAGTCATCTATGTCTATGTGTATAAAATTTTCCGACGCCGCCCGCTTCCCGTCACTTATGCGGATCCGCGCCTGTCCGGAATGCCACATTTTTATTGTTGAATAAATAGACTAATTAATAGACGTCAGGCCTTTCTCTTTTTCAATTATTTTCAGTGATGATCTTCATAAATTAGGAATGTAGAGGTTTCATAAACTATTCTCGATTGTTGCCACTAAAAGAAACAAAGTAATATTTCAAAATTCTTTCAAGGATTTCAAATATTGGATCTATTGCGCACGTCACATAAATATGCCTTCATGAAAAAGAATGTAAAACGAATTATAGATAAAAAGAAACATATAAAAAATAGTTTGAATAAAAGAACTATACTGTGGTCCTAGAAAAATATATATTTATTTTTCGGGGCTCAGTAACAAGCTTTATGACCTGAAATTTAATGAAAATTCAGAAATTAATTTCTTAAAATTGGTCTGTGTCCGGTAATTTTGAATCAGTGACGCACTTCTGGCTATTGGAATCACATAAAATTCACTGCGATGATCACTGGAATTCAAATATAAACTTATGTCCTGATGTTGTTATACTGTATTAAAGTTTCCATGATGATTCAGTACCTTTTTTATTGAAAAACCAGTGAAAAATGACTAGAAATTCAGTAAAACAGCTACCAGGATTTCAGTGAATGGTCACTGATCAACAGTGAATTTTTACTTATTCAAATAGCCAGAAGTATGTTGCCGATTCTAGGTGAAATTTCATAGATTTAAACATAGAGAGTTTGAAATCTGATAAAATTCCTAGGAAACTTTTAAAATACACTAGTTTAGTTGGTTTATAGGCGGGCGCGAAGCCCCAATGGGGGCCTCCCTGGCGCTCTAGCTATAAAGCACATTGTGCCACACCCTCAACTATTCGCTCTCAGTAGTTGATTCCAGACCTCTTGGTGAAGCCCAGGCAGTTAAACACTGATCGCATTTTAATTTGCTCGGGTTCCTTGAAGTTGGCCCCGAAGGTTCGTTTCCTGAGCCTAGCTCATGCCAAGCACTGTCATAAGACATGCAGGGATGTTTTATCATCCCTGCCGCATCTTTTGCACACTGAACCACTGTCCTTAGGTCTTTCTTGGGTAATCACAGGATTTCTCTGGCTCTGTCCATCCCGTACGTATAGTCCGGGATGGCTTCCGCCTGTCGGGTTCCCTGAGTTTGGTCCCACTATTGCCGATGCTTCATTCGGATCCAGCTTTTTAAGGTCACAGCGATGCAATAAGACATTAGCCTCAGTACCTGGTTCCGGTCCTATGTATTTACTTGCTGCACCGCTTTTTGCAAGCTGGTCCACTTTTTCGCTGTTCTTGATCCCTGTATGACCAGGTACCCATATGAGGGTCACGCTATTCTTTTATGAAAGAATGTTTAACGCCTTTTTGCATTCCCGAACCAGCTCTAATGTTATGTCTGTTTTCTTAACTGCAGTTAATTTCGCTTGGCCGTCGGAGCAGATTGTAATCCGCCTTCCTGCAGCGTTTTCCTCTATTAGTGTCTTAGCGCAATGAAGGACGGCCAGGACCTCCGCCTGAAAGACGGTGGAATGCCGCTTAAGTGGGATCAATATCCCCCTTCTTCCTGTGTTGTCACAGATTCCTTCTCCTGACCCCCTCCACTCCTTTGGATCCGTCCGTGTACCAGATCTTCCTTCGGATGAGTGAGTTACCTTTTACTTTCCACATATCCCTGCTTGGGATGCAGACGCAAGAAGCCTTATTTCTAGAATTGGTAGTGTACTGATGTCACTTGGTAGCCTAGTTTATTTAGTCCCGCAAGTCCATCTCTTTGCTCTTGCCTGACGGCCCATCGCCTGAGCCATCCTGGTGGTTATCGCTACGTGTAGGTTTTTGTCACAGATCATGTATCCTATCGTTGCTTTGGGCGTATTCCTTATTGCTCCCATCATGCCCCTAATCGCGAGCATTTGTAATTGTCACAGCCTGTCCTGCATCATTTTGAGTTTTAACCGTGGCCATCAGACCACGGCCGCGTATAGAAATCTTGGTTTAAGAAACGCGGAAGAGAGCCGTGCAAGCATTTTAGGCCTCAGACCCCACTTCAAACCAAAAGCTCTTCAGCACATCCAAGATGTCATCACAAACTTCCTGCATTGGGTTTCAAAATGCTTCACCCAGTTTAGGATTAACCAATCTAGGATTTAGGATTTATATTTATATTTAGGATTACACAATACAGGATCGACTCAGGTATTTAACTGAGTCTGCGATCATCAGCCTCTTACCAAGGAATGCAGGGGCATTAACTTTTCCGGATTTTCCGAGAGCCCTGAGCTGTCGCGCCAGTGCTCTACTATGCATAGGGCCGACCTTTCAAGATCGATCAACGTTTTGAGATGAGTTCCCCTGATTAGGATTACAAAGTCGTCCGCATATCCCTGAATATAATACCCTTCAATACATAGCCTTGGAAGGAAGCCGTCCACTAAAATGCAACACAGAAGGGGTGACAAGTCACCCCCCCCCCCCCC
>CAKNYM010027971.1:0-11348 GCA_932195095.1 Andricus curvator | reverse complement strand
TCTCTAACTGAAAATTAAACTATTCTATTTTTTGTTGAAAATGTATCGTTTTTTGTAGAAAATTAACCTTCTTGGTTGAAAATTCAACTATTAGATTGAAAATTACATTAAAAATTGAAATATTCGGTTGATAATTCATGTAGTTTGTTAAAAATTATTCTTTTTTGGTAAAAAATTAATCTTTTTGGTAGAAATTTCATTTTTTTTATTGAAAAATAGTTTTTTCTATTGAAAATTCATTTTTTTCAATTAAAAATTTAACTAAATTTTGTGTCCAATTCTTTTATAGACATTTAACCTGTTTTTTAACTTCCTTGAGAATTTATTTTATTTGCTTAAAAGTTTATTTCTCTAATTGAAAATTGAACAATTCTTTTTTTTGTTGGAAATTGATGTTTTTTAGTTGAATATTCATCTATTTTGTTTAATTTGTATCTTTTTTTTTGGTTGAAAAATCAACTATTAGGATGAAAATTCTATTGAAAATTAAAATATTTGTTTCAAATTTCATGTATTTTGTTACAAATTATTCTTTCTTGGTAGAAAATTAATCTTTTTGGTTGAAATTTCATTTCTTCGGTTAAAAATTTAACTATTATGTTGAAAATTTATTTAATTTGCTTAAAAACTTATTTCTCCAACTGAAAATTAAACTATTCTATTTTTTGTTGAAAATGTATCATTTTTTGTAGAAAATTAACCTTCTTGATTGAAAATTCAACTATTAGATTGAAAATTACATTAAAAATTGAAATATTTGGTTGATAATTCATGTATGTTGTTAAAAATTATTCTTTTTTGGTAGAAAATTAATATTTTTGGTTGAAACTTCATTTTTTTTGCTTGAAAAATGTTTTTTTTTTATTGAAAATTCATTTTTTTAACTAAAAATTTAATTTTCACATTTTTTGTCGAAATATTTTTATACATACAAATTTAATCTTTTTGGTTGAAAATTTAACTTTTTCGTTGAAAATGTATATTATTTAGTTAAAAACTTATTTCTCTAACTAAAAGTTGAATAATTCTATTTTATGTTGTAAATTGATGTTTTTTAGTTGAAAATTCATCTATTTTGTTAAAAGTTTATCTTTTTTTGGTAGAAAATTCATCTTCTGGGTAGAAAATTCAACTGTTTAGTTAAAAATTTATTTTTTTGATTGAAGATGCATAATTTTAGTTAAAAGTTCATTTATTCAGATGAAAATTGAACTAATTTGGTTGAAAAATCGTATTTTTTCGAAAATTCAGTTATTTTGGTACAAAATACATATTTTTGTGTTGCAAATTTTACTTTTTTTCAAAAGTTTTTTGACTTTATGACTTGAAAACTCAACATTTTGGATTAACTTTTTTTTTCTTCATTGATTGAAAAATCTTCTTGTTTCTAAATTTACCTCTTTTGTTGAAAATTAATCTTTTTTTAGAAAAAAATTAATCTTTTTGGTTGAAATTTCATTTTTTTGGTTGAAAATTATTTTTTTTATTGAAAATTAATTTTTCTAACTAAAGACTTAGTTATTCCATTTTTGTGGAAATTCTTTTTTTTACATATTATATCTTTTTGGTTGAAAATTCAATTATTCTAGTTAAAGATTCATCATGTTAGTTGCAAATTCATCATATTGTTTAAAAATGTAACTATTTTTTTGTTGAATATTTAATTATTTTTTTGAAAATTTGACAATTTTGTCAGAAAGTAATTCGTTTTGGTTTGAAAATTTGTCTTTTTGTTTTCAAAATTAATCTCTTTGGTTGCAAATATAACTATTTTGTGGGAATTTCGTTTTTTGCTTTGGTTGAAAATTCATTTTTTTAACTAAAAAATCAGCTATTTGGTTGAAATGTTATCTTTTTTAAATGAAAATTCAACTATTTGGTGGAAAATTCATATTTTTTGGTTTAAATTTTACTATTTTATTAAAAATTTGTCTTTTTGGTTGAAAATGTATCTTTTTTAGTTGAAAATTGAACTATTTTGTTCAAAATTCATGTATTTAGTTCAAGATTTGTATTTTTTGAGAGAAAATTAACCTTCTTGGTTGAAAATTCATCTTTTTGATAAAAAATTCTATTACTTGGTAGAAAGTTGAAGTCATTTGTGAGAAATTCTTTTTTTTTTTTGGTTGATGATTCATTATTTTAATTGAAAATTCATCTCCTTGAATGAAAAATTAAATATTTTGCTAAAAATTCTTATTTTTCTGTTCAACATTAATATTCCATTTTTGGTTGAAAAATTTCCACTTTTTGATTGAATATTCATAATTTTAGTTTAAAAATGCATTTCTTTCGTTGAAACTTTAACTTATGTTGAAAATTCTTTTTTTGTTAAACATTCATTTTTTATCTGAAAATGTCACTATGTTACTTTTGGTTGAAAATTTATCTTTTTTACTACCAAATTCAACTATTTGGTTAAAAATTCAACTACCTGATTGAAAGTTGAACTTTTTTATTAATAATTAATTTTTTTATTGAAAATTTAATTACTTTGTTAAAAATTCAAATATTTGGTTAAAAATGCTGTATTTTATTGAGAATTTGCCTTTTTGATATATTATTAATTTTTTTGGTAGAAAATTTAATTATTTTGTTAAAAATTCAACATATTTATTAGGAAGTAATTCTTTTTGGTTGAAAATTAAACGTTTTGTTGAAAATTGGCCTCTTTCTTTTAAAAATTAATCGGTTTATTAGAACATTAAAAGTATTTTTTTTTAAATTCGTCTTTTTGGTTGAAAATTATTTTTTTTTTTTTAATTTAACTATTCCATTTTTGTTAAAAATTTCTCTTTTTTAGTTGAAAAGTCAACTATTCGTTTGAAAATTTTTGTATTATTTGAAAATTAGTCTTTTTTGATAAAAAATTAATCATCTTGGTAGAAAATTCATGTTTTTGTTTGAAAAATTAAATACTTGGTTAAAAGTTGAACTATACTTTGTAAAAATAATTTTTTTTCTGTCGCAATTTAATTTTTTAAATTAAAAATTAAACTATTCCATTTTTTGTTTGCAATATATCTGTTGTTGTTGAAAATTAATTTTTTTTTTAATTGATCTTTTTTAATCGAAAATTCAACTATTTGTTGTCACTTTTCGTCATTGTCTTAACGTCAAATAAAAATTTATAGACGCGCCTAAGTAGTAAAAGTCAATGTTTAGTCAGCCACTTGTTTAATTACAAGGCAGAGTTTCAAATTTATTTATTGCGTTTTTTTCATTATCAATGTTGATTCATAAAAAAATCTAGAAAATTCAAAGGAATACGCAAAATTCAAAATATAATTGATGGAAAATCAAACGATTTTGAAAGATTTCAGAGGAATTCCAGGAAATTCAAAATGTTACGAAGAATTGGGAATTTAATTGAAGTGAAATAAAAAAAATGCAAAAAAGCAATTCATAATAATTCAAAGGAATAATTCAAAAGACTTCAAATAAATTCAAAGAACTCAAAAGAATTCAGAGAAATTCAAATGATTCAAAAAATTAAAAATAATACAAAACAATAAAAAGAATTCAAAGAGCTAAAAAGAACTTGAAGGAATTTAAAGGATATGAATAATCTTCAAGGAAATGAAAAAGAATACAAATTATTCAAAGAATTTTAAATAATTCAAAAGAATGCAAATAATTTAATATAATACCAAAATTTGAAAGAACTCAAAGGAATTCGAAAATCTCCAAGAAAGTGCTAAAAGATTCAAAAGTATTTAAAAGAATTCAAACATTCAAATGGATTTAAGAAAGTCAAAAGAATTAAAACTATTCAAAGGGTTTCAAAATAATTAAAACAATATAAAGGAATTCAAATAATTTAATAAAATGTAAAAAATTCAAAATAATATCAAAAATTTAAAAACCTTGAAAAAACTACAAGGAATTCAATCATTTTCAAGGAAATTCAAAAGACTTAAAAGTAATACAACAGAATTAAAATTTTTCCGAAGGAATCCAGAGAGCTCCAATGATTTTTAAGGAAATTCAGGACTTTATGGGAATTCAAATATTTCGAAAAATTCCAATGAATTCAAAAGAATTAAAACTATTTGAAGCAATTCAAATAATTAAAAAGAATTCCAAAGAATAGACAAAAATACAAAGAATTGAAATAACTCAAAAGAATTGAAAGCAATTTAAAGAAGTTCAATCATCTTTAAGAAAATTCAAAGGAATTAAAACTATTCAAAGGAATACAAATAATTCAAAAGAATGTAAAGAATTCAAAATATCACAAAAAATGTAAAGAACTTTTAATAAACTAAAAGGAATTCAATAAGCGTCAAGGAAATTCTAAAAAATTCAAATGGATTCAAATAATTCAAAGAAATTCAAAGGATGTTAATCATTGAAAAAAAAACTTCAAGGCAATTCAAATGTTTAACAGAATTTTAAAAATCCAGAGAATTAAAACTATTCCAAGAGTTTCAAAGAATTTAAAAGAATAAAAAGGTACAAAGAATCCAAATAGCTCAAAACAATTCAAAGGATTTTAATCATCTTCAAAGAAAATTCAAAAGAATTAAAACTATTCAAAGGAATTCAAATTATTCAAAAGAATTCAAAATAATACCAAAAATGGTAAGAACTTGAAAAACTAAAAGGAATTCAATAATCGTCAAAGAAATTCTAAAAAATTCAAAGGGATTCAAATAATTCAAAGGAACTCAAGGATTTTAATCATCTTTGAGGAAATTCAAAAGACTTCAAGGGATTTCAAATATTCAACAGAATTCAAAAAATTCAAAAGTATTAAAACTACTTCATGTAAATCAAATAATTCAAAAGGATGCAAAAAAAATACAAAGAATTCAAGTAGCTCAAAAGAATTCAAAGGAATTCGAACAATTCAAAAGAATGCGGAGAATTCAAAATAATAACAAAAATGTAAATAACTCAAAAGAACGCAAAAGGAATTCAATAATCTTCAAAAAATTCTAAGACTTTGTAGACATTCAGATAATTCAAATTTTTTTTGAAGAATACAAAGAATTCAAAGGAATTCAAATAGTTCAAAAGAAAGCAAATAATTGAAAATAGTACCACAAATTAATTGAAATAACTCACAAGAACGCAAAGAAATACAAAAATACAAAGAATTCAAAGGAATTCAAATGCTTTCAATTATCTTTAAGGAAATTCAAAAGAATGTAAAGAATTCAAAATAATACCAACAATTTAAATTACTCAAAAGAACTCAAAGGAATTCTATAATCTTCAAGGAAATTCTAAATACTACAAAGGAATTAAAAGAATTGAGAGGATTTCAAAAGAATTCAAAATAATACCAAAAATTTAGAGAGCTCAAAATTCTAAAATCGAATTTCTAAATTCGAAATTCGAAATTCTAAATATTTCAAATCATTCATAGAATTTACAGAATTCAAAATAATTAAAACAAAAATACAAAAAAATACAAAGAATTCAAAGGAATTAAAAGGATTTTTAATCATCTTCAAGGAAATTCTAAAGACTTCAAAGGAATTAAAAGAATTCAACAGAATTTAAAGGAATTAAAAGGATTTCAAACGAATATAAAAATGAAAAAGAATTTAAAGAAATGAAAGAGATAAAAACAATTCAAAATAAATGTCAAGCATTTGTAATCATCTTTAAGGAAATTCAATAGATTTCAGATAATTAAAAGAATTTAAATAATTCAAAAGAATTAAAACGAAAATACAAAGAATTCAAAGAGCTTAAAAGAATCCAAAGATATTTGAAGGATTTTTAATCATCTTCAAAGGAATTCTAAAGACTTCAAAGAGATTAAAAGAATTCAAAAGAATTAGAGGAATTAAAAGGATTTCAATCATCTTTAAGGAAATTTAAGACTTCAAGGGAATTCAAAAGAACATAAATATTTCATACGATTTAAGGAATTCGAAAGAATTAAAACTATTCCAATTGTTTTAAATAATTCAAAAGAATACAGAAAATTCAAACGATTTTAATCAACATTAAGGAAATCCAAAAGAATTAAAACTATTCAAAGGAATTCAAAAGAATTTAACAAAATTCAAAGGAATTCAAAGGACGTCAATGATCTTCAATGATATTGAAGAATTTATAGGAATTAAAATATTTTCAAGAATTCAAATGAATTCAGAAGAATTAAAACTATTCGAAGGAATTCAAATAATTCAAGGAAATTCAAAAGACTTCAAAAGAATTGAAAGAATTCAAAAGAATGTTTAAATTCTCCTTCTAAAACTTGAATATCAACATTAAAAAATAAAAAATGTTGTTCTTGGCAAACAAATACATCAATCAGAGTAAAGTAGAAGTCTTCTATAGTTCTCCATTAGAGGAAAATTTAGAATTCTTCTCACGATTTATTGAATATCCTGCAAAAAATTCTTCTTTTTCTGAGCATCAGAAGACTGTAATAACACAAAATTTTATGCCATAAGTCATCATAAAAAAATTATTTTCTATAGCATCCGACATGGTTGCAAAGAATAATAATGCTTTAAAGAAGATAAAGCCAAACAATATTTTTCTTATAGACGCCTAATTTTAATCCATTAAAATGATATTTTTTTTTAAAGATATTTAGTACACTAAAGAGACACAATAATAAAAATCCTTAATATTCAATAGATCGCAAAAAAATTTCTCACAGGAATTGAGAATTAGAAATATTTTTAAAAATTCAAAAATTCAACAATATGGGAGCTAAAAAACAAAGCAAGCATCTAGATTAATAATAGAGAATAAGGCATTTTTCTTGAGAAATTAATGTATATAGCTTGTTTTAAATAAATAATTTGTTATCTCTTTTTTAATCTTAAATATTTAACTTATCTTTCAAAATCTGTATTTAAACTGAAATTTTCAATTTAAAAAATCAATTCTCCAACTAAAAAATACAAATTTTCAACCAAAAAGATAAATTTTCAACTGGAATGATGAATCTTCAACCAAAAAAAAAAATGAATTTTCAACCAAATAGTTGAATTCTCACAAAAAAGATTAATTTTCAACCAAGAGGATTAATTTTCTATAAAGAAGACAAATTTTCAACAAAATACACGAATTTTCAATCAAACAGTTGTATTTTCATACAAAAAAGATTAATTACTGACCAAGAATGGAGTAGTTCAATTTTCAGTTAAAAAAATTAATTTTCAACAAAAAAAAGAATTTTCAATAAGAGATGAATTTTCAACTGAAATGATGAATCTTCAACAAAAAAAGAGAATTTTTAACAAAGTACTCCAACTTACAAACACGTGGTTGAATTTTAAACCAAAATAGATGAATATTTAACAAAATTGTTAAATTTTTTTAAAAAAGTACATTTTTAAACAAAAACATTTTTAACCAAAAGTGGAAGTTCAATTTTGAGTTAAAAAAATACGAATTTTCAACCAAAGAGATAAACTTTCAACTGAAATTATGAATCTTCAACAACAAAATTTGAATTTTTAACCAAATAGTTGAATTCTCAACAAAAATAATGAATTTTCAAATAAAGAAGATCAATTTTCATCAAGGGAATGGAATAGTTCAATTTTCAGTTTGAAAAATTAAGTTTCAATCAAAAAAGGAAATAATGAATCTTCAACAACAAAATTTGAATTTTTAACCAAATAGTTGAATTCTCGACAAAAATGATGAATTTTCAACCAAATAGTTAAATTTTCAAATAAAAAAATAAATTTTCAACCAAGAATGGAATAGTTCAATTTTCAGTTTGAAAAATTAAGTTTCAACAAAAAAAGGATTTTTCAACAAGAGATGAATTTTCAGCTGAAATTATGAATCTTCAACAACAACAAAAATAATTTTCAACAAAGTACTTCAACTTACTGTCTTTCAACCAAATAATAAAATTATTTAAAAAACCATTTTTTCACAAAAAATGGCATTTTTACATTTTCAGTTAAGAAAATTAATTTTCAATAAAAAAAACGAATTATCAACCAATGAAGAGATGAATTTTCAACTGAAATGATGAATCTTCAACAAAAACAAAATTGGATTTTTAACCAAATAGTTGAATTTTCAAATAATAAAGACAGTTTTCAACCAAGAAAGGAATAGTATAATTTTCAGTTTAAAAATCAATTTTCAATGAAAAAATAAGAATTTTTCAAAAAGGGATAATTTTCAACTGAAATTATGAATCTTCACACAAACCAAAATTATTTTTAATAAAGTACTCCAACTTACAAATAAGCAGTTGAATTTTAAACCAAAATGGATGAATATTTAACAAGGTTGTTGAATTTTTAAAAAATAATTAAATTTAAAAACAAAATTTCAACCAAAAAAGGAATAGTTAAATTTTCAGTTAAAAAAACACGAATTTTCAACCAAAGAGATGAATTTTCAACTGGAATTATGAATCTTCAACAACAAAAATTGAATTTTTAACCAAATAGTTTAATTCTCAACAAAAATGATGAATTTTCAACCAAATAGTTGAATTTTCAAATAAAAAAGATTAATTTTCAACCAAGAATGGAATAGTTCAATTTTCAGTTTGAAAAATTAAGTTTCAACAAAAAAAAGGATTTTTCAACAAGAGATGAATTTTCAGCTGAAATGATGAATCCTCAACAACAACAAAAAAGAATTTTCAACAAAGTACTTCAACATACTGTCTTTCAACCAAATAATTAAATTATTTAAAAAAAAAAATATTTTTTCACCAAAAATGGCATTTTTAAATTTTCAGTTAAGAAAATTAGTTTTCAACAAAAAAAAAACGAATTATTAACTAATGAAGAGATGAATTTTCAACTGAAATGATGAATCTTACCAACAAAATTAAATTTTTAACCAAATAGTTGAATTTTCAATTTAAAAGATTCACTTTTCAACAAAAAATGGAATAGTTCAATTTTCAGTTTAAAAATCAATTTTCAACAAAAAAAAAAGAATTTTTCAAAAAGAGATGAATTTTCAACCGAAGAGATGAATCCTCAACAAAAAAGATTACTTTTCAACCAAGAGGGTTAATTTTCTATAAAAAAAGACAAGTTTTCAACAAAATACATGCATTTTCAACCAAATACTTGAATTTTCATATAAAAAGAATAATTTTCAACCAAAAATGGAATGATTCAATTTTTAGTTTTAAAAATTAATTTTTAACGAAAAAATACAAATTTTCATCAACAAATGAATTTTCAATTGAAATTATCATTCTTCAACCAAAAACATGAATTAGGAAAAATATTTTAACTTTCAACCAAGTAGTTGAATTTTAAAGCAAAAGGGATGAATATTTAACAAGATTGTTGAATTTTCAAAGAATAGTTAAATTTAAAAAAAAAATTTCAACCAAAAATGGAATAGTTAAATTTTCAGTTAAAAAATACGAATTTTTAACCAAAGAGATGAATTTTTAACTAAAATTATGAACCTTCAACCAAAAAAATGAACTGAAAAAAATAGTTTAACTTTCAACCAAGTAGTTTAATTTTAAACCAAAAAGGATGAATCTTTAACAAAATTGTTGAATTTTCAAAAAATATCTCAATTTTTAAACAACAAATTTTTAATAAAAAATGTAGTAGTTGAATTTTCAGTTTAAAAAATACGAATTCTCAAAAAAAAAAGATTAATTTTCAACCAAGAGGGTTAATTTTCTATAATAAAAGAAAAGTTTTCAACAAAATACATGAAATTTCAACCAAATAGTTGAATTTTCATATAAAAGAGAATAATTGTCAACCAAGAATAGAATAATTCAATTTTTAGTTTTAAAAATTAATTCTCAACGAAAAAATACAAGTTTTCATCAACAGATGAATTTTCAATTGAAATTATGAATCTTCAACCAAAAAAGTGAATTAAAAAAAATAGTTTAACTTTCAACCAAGTAGTTGAATTTTAAACAAAAAACGTCAAATCTTTAACAAAATTGTTGAATTTTCAACAAAAAAGATAAATTTTTAACTGGAATGATGAATCTTCGACCAAAAAATGAATTTTCAACAAAGTAGACCAACTTTTAACCAGGTAGTTGAATTTTTAACCAAAAAGATGAATTCTCAACAAAAATGCAATAGTTGATACGTCAACCAAAAAGATTTTAATTTTAAATCAAAAACAGTTTAATTCCACTAAAAAAATGGAAATTTCAAAACGGATTAATTTTTCAACAGTTTTATTCTTAACCGAAAAAGATGAAATTTTTAACAAGAAGATTAATATTCTAAAAAAGACGAGTTTTCAACAAAATACGTGAATTTTTAACTAAAGAAGATGAATTTTCAACCAAAAATGGAATAGTTAAATTTTCAGATAACAAAATTAATTTTCATAAACAAGTACCATTTTTCAACCAAAGCGATCAATTTTAAACTAAAATAATATTTTGAAATAAAATGATAAACCTTTAACCGAAAAAATGATATTTTGACAGAGTAGTTCAAAAATCAAACAAGAAGCTGAATTTTCAACCAAAAAAGATGAATTCTCAAAAAAATTAATAGTTGTTAACTTCAATTAAAAAAGATTCAAATTTTTAATAAAAACCAGTTGAATTCAAACAAAAGACTAGAAATTTATTAAGAAGAAAGACTAGTCATAAAAATCATACCTTTAAAGAAAACAAAAGTGTTCATTGACATTTTTTATAATAAAAAATATAACAAATATGTAAAAATCTATATATTATAATAAGTGTTATCAAACAAAAAAAAACATCTTTACGCATAAATTTAAAAAATCTATATATGAAATTACAGAGTTTCATCTCGAAAAATCAACTAACTTTTTTGATAAAAAAAAAAGAATGCTTAACAGTTTTTTTTTATCTTATCAGTACTACAAATTTTGAAACACTCTCTAAGTCTAAATTTGCACCTTATATAAAATTCTTCAGACGAAGGAAGCTCAAATAAAATTATAATTAAAACATTATAAATTTAGATTTTCCCCTCTCCTTCAATTATTGTATCTTTTTCCCTTGACAGTTTCAAAACACTTCCGACATCTTTGGTTGGGTTTCGTTACGTATAGACGTCACAAGTGAAAAGTGAGGAATTCTAAGCTACATTTCATTATAAAAAACAAAATTTTTTATTTCTCAGGCATTTTAAAATTAAAACTTAATAAAAATTAATTTTTTAACTTATAAACAAGTAGTTGTATTTTAAGCCAAAAATAATTAATCTTTAAGAAAATTGTTTGATTTTTCAACTAAATATTTAAATTTCCAACCAAAGAGATGAATTTTCAATTATTCGAATGATGAATCTTCAACAACAAAATAAATTTTCATAAAAGTAGTCCAACTTTAAAATAACTATGAATCTTTCACAAAATTGTTGAATTTTCAACTAAATAGTTCAATTTTCAAGCAATTAATAAAATTTATTAACTAA
>CAKNYM010027968.1:0-18542 GCA_932195095.1 Andricus curvator | reverse complement strand
TATTTCCGCCGATGAGTTGAACATCCTGATCGTGACGCGATGATGTACTTTCTAATCTTCCTTGGCGTAGGTTTTATATATATATTTTTATATATATTATATATATATTATTTTATTTATTATTATTATATTATTATTTGCATTTAATATTTGTTACAAGGTACAAAAGAAAAATGAGATTCTTCCTCACATGATGAATAAGAAACATTTATCTTACGTGATACGAAAATGTGGAATATTTTGTAATGATTAAGCGTGTATTATATTTCAGTTATCTGTTTTACCATAAGTACAAATTAAATATAAAACTGCTGTGAATTCGATCTCGAGTGTTTCATTTAACTCTATTTATATTTTTTGTGCTCATTTATTGAGCAGTTTGCTTCCTCATTATGATGAAGTTGCAAATTCATTAGCTTCTTCATAGCGGAAGCATCTACCATGATTTAAAATCGAAAAACGTCTCGACACGAGGAATCTTTCTTCCCCTTACATACATATGCTTTGATAAAATTCAATATTTTGAAAAATCCTTGGCCACGTTTTAAGATATTGGTGGTGCAAATAAACCCTTCAAATTTCATCAATTTATAAACAACTGTCTTTAAGCTATAGTGACGACAAAAAACGTCGACATCCATACAATTGATTAGAATGTTGTATTACACTCGGTATTTACACATTTATCAACTGAGGAAAGTTTAATGAAACCACCATTAAACCATTTTTTAAATATTGGAAAATATAACGACTACAAAGCTTCCTCTATGAGGAACTCGATGAGGAAGCAAAAACATGAAATAATAAAAGCATTATACTTCCATCTACACCTCGATCTACACTCAGAAAAAAGTTTTTTTGATTCAAACAAAATTTGTTTGAATCAAACAAATTATCACTTTGATATGGGGACAAACAAATATTTATTTGATCCAAATAAATTTTGTTTGAATTTATTTAAATTAATTAAAATTAAATAAATTTTTTGTTAATTGAAGTAAGAAACATGTTCCGTTGAATAATATAATTCAAACAAAATTTTGTGTTAAATTTAAACAAACTTTTTTCTGAGTATAGTAATTTTTTTTGCAATGAATTTATAATTATATATTGTTTAAAAATTAGGGCTAAATATTTAACACAGAAACGACTTATTGATATTAAGAAACTTGACACGAGCCTCGACGCCAGCAGTATACTAAGATCACGAGTCATTGCATTTCTTGAAAATAAGGACGAATAAGAAGCGAGTAGGATGCAGTACCACCGAGTAGACTGCAGTAATCGAGTATTTCAGGCGCTAGCCGGCGCTAGCGCTGAAATACTCTGCGAAATACTGTGAAATAGTGCCCAGTTTTGGCTTTATCTATTTACAGTATTTCCAAGCCCGAAACTTACTACTTACTAATTTCAGAACAAATAACAGATGAAATACATTGAATATATTTCATATATGTAATTTATTAAGAATATATTCGAGAGTGAATAGCCCCTCGCCCTCAATTAGTGTATGGGTATAGGCCTATGATGATTTTCCTATGATTTTTTCGCAATTATCGGAAATTTACTATAGAAAATAATTATATGGAAAAAGATTATAAGATGATCTCCAATCAGTATTGGAATAAATAGTGAAAAAATATTGAAAGAATTAATGTAATAAGTAGAAAAAATATCTTTGAAATAGTTAGAAATCTGTATAAATTATTTAAAATGCCTTGAAAATAAAATTAATCAAATTTATTCCCTAAAGTTCTCTAGAAATACGTTAAAATCCCTTAAAATCGTTGAAAATCGTTAGAATCCATTAAAATGAATAGGAATCATTTGAAATTCCTTAAGTATTTGAATTTAATCCCTTGAAAAATAAATAGTTAGAAATCTGTATAAATCATTTGAAATACCTTAAAACTAAAATTAATTAAATCTATTCCCTGAAGTTTTCTAGAAGTAGGTTAAAATTCCTTGAAATATTCAAAAATCGTTAGAATCCATTAAAATAAATAGAAATCATTTGAAATTTCTCCTATATTTGGATTATTTGAAGCTTATTCATTAAAGTTCTCTAAAAAACCGTTTATATCCCTAGAAATCTTTGAAATCCCTTGAAATTGTTAAAGATTCATCGTTTAAATTTCAGAAAAATCCCTGAAATACCTTAAACGCCCTTAAAATATTTGAAATCAATAAAAATCCCTCAAAATTGAATTGAATTTATTTTCAAAAATTCGTTGTAAATCTTGGAAAATTCTTTGGATTCCTTCAATATTTTTTAAACACTTGAAATTCTATCGAATCCCTTGGAATCCCTTGAAATATTTCCTTTGGAAATCATAATAATCCATTCAAATGAGTAAAAATTATTCAAAATCTGTTTATTATAAATAAAATGAAGAATTTATAATTCATAAAACAAAGTGAAAATGTAAGATATTCAGTTTGATAAACGAAAATCAAATATTTTAATTACTACCAGTTTTTCTGACGCAGTTCTACATTTCACACGTACAACATTATTTTCAAACAATAAGATTAATTTTCTACTAGAGAGAGAAATTTCCAACAAAATACATGAATTTTGAACCAAATAGTAGAAATTTTCAACTAAAAAAGTTTAATTTTTGATCAAAAAGACATTACTATATTTTCAGTAAAAAAAAAACGAATTTTCAAAAAATTAGTTGAATCTTCAAATATATCGCAAGTTTGAGCGCACCTAGGGCGCGCGACTGTTGGATCTCGCGCTTCGCGCTCGATTATGTATTCACCTCGCGCTACGCGCTCAGGCGTATTTACATCGCGCTTTACGCTCGGCTCCTCTAGATTTTTGAACTTCGTGTTCGACTTCGATGAAAAGAAAAAGTTTGTTTGCAAATATTATAAAATTATCAAAACCTCTACATATTAAGTGATTGTTAAATTTTTTTTTATTTTAGACTGAAAAGGAACTTTATTTACTCAAGGTTCTATCGACCTTAAGGAACACATTCTCATCCAGACACTCGCGCTTCGCGCTCGATATTTGATTTGAAAATCATTTGAACCGTATGATAGAAACAAAAAAGTTTGAGCGCACTTACGGCGTGCGATTTGGTAAATACACTGAGCGCGCACTTTGTGCTTCGTGTTATATGTTCTTCATATACAAATTACTAAATTTGTATTTGATTTCAAATTTTATTAGTTAACATTTTATTTTAGCTTGTGCCGTTTATCAAAAAAGTTAATTTTTCATTTTTAATATATTCTTACCACAAAAATTGATTACGGGTTTGTAAGTCTTTTTTGAATGCGCAATTTTTGTTCATTTATATGTTTTCGTACCTTGCATTGTTTTTTCAAAAATTTGATTTTTTTTACTGTCAATGTTATTTTCACGAATGAAACAAAAACCACGCATCCTATCGAAACATGAGTCACAATAAATTTGTACCTCTTCCTTGGATGAACAAATTTTGTTTCGGTCATTTTTTCGTAGCTGGTAATATTCGTCTGAAAATTTGATTTTTCTATTTTCAATGCTGTTTTTTACGAATAAAACAAAAACCACGCGTCATATCAAAAAGTGAATGATAAGGAATTTGTAGATCTTTTTTAGGTGCACAATTTTGGTGAGGTGATCTTTTCTGGTATCTGGCATACTTTGACAGCAAAATGGCTTTTTTTATTTTTCATTAATTTTTTGTGCGATCAAAATTTGAATTTTTTATTTTTCAAAAAATTCAAAAAGTTATTATGAAAATATTATAGGGTGTTCAGGAATCAACGTTTTTCTCCTCTTGACTTTTTTTCATATCGTGCGTTTTTCGGCTTAAAATGTTCATTTTCGTTTGTTTTTTGGAATTTTGAAAATGCTATAACTCCAGTAATTTTTTTTTATCACGAAAAGTCATAAGAATATTTTGTTCGTCATTTTGCGTACTACTGATAACCGTACATAGAATTTTCAATTCTTCAAAAAAAGTGGTCTCAAACATTTTCAAAATGTGCTCACTTTTTGGATTTTCATCCAAAATAGCTGGTTAACGAACTCGTTCTCTATTTTTCGGCCATAAAAAAGTGTGTCAAAGCTCAATCAAATCTGATCATTTTTTCGAAAGTTATCGTGGCTACAGACAGACAGATAGACAGACAGACAGACAGACAGACTACAGACAGACAGATACCTTGGTAAAAATCGTTTTTTCTAGCTCAGGGGGTCTCAAAACGTGGAGATTTGATGAAATCCGACTATGTCAAATTTTACATAAAACCAATACCTTCTCATTAGAATGAGAATGTAAAAAACGGAATAGTCGAATTTTCGGTTCAAAAAATTATATTAAACAAAAAATCGAATCTTCAACAAAATAGATCAATATTCAAATAAATAAATTCATTTTTAACTAAAAAAGGTTAACTTTCAACAAAAAATGGAAAGTTTACATTTTGAGTTCAAAAAACTACTTTTCTATAAAAAAAATAATTTTCAACAAAATAGTTCAATTTTTGACTAAAAAATATATATTTTCAATAAAAAATGGAATAGTTATATTTTCAAGCAAAAAACAGCGAATCTCCAGAAAAAAGTTTAATTTTCAACGAAGAAGATGAATTTTCAAATAACATTAATTTTATAATAGGAATGAGACGAATTTTTAACGAAATACATGAATTTTTATCTAAAAAAGGTAAACTTTTATCCAAAAATAGAGTAGCTACATTTTCATATCAAAAGTACATTTCAACTAACAAATACAAACTTTCAATTGAAAATGGAATAGAGTTGAATTTTCAGTTAATTAATTTTCAACAAAGAAAAAATCGAATTGGCACAACAATAGTTCAATTTTCAACCCAAGAGATGAATCTTCAACTAAAAAATGAATTTCTAACAAAGCAGTTCATCTTTCAACCAAGTAGTTGTATGTTTTTGACCAAAGCGAGGAATTCTCAAGAAAATAGTTTAATTTTCAAATAAAAAATATCAATTTTCAACCAAAAATAAAATAATTCCATTCTTATTTTAAAACAATAATTTTTAACCGAAAAAAACGAATTTTTAACAAACAGAATTTTTAACAAATTATTTTAATTTTCAATCAAGCAATTGAAATTTTAAATAGAAAAGATTCAAATGTTGAATAAAAAACAATAGGATTGAACAAAAAAAACGAATTTTCGACAAAATGGTTAAACTTTCCATCATAAATATTCTTCAGTCAAGAAAGAAAAAAAATCTCAATCAAACTATTGACTTTTTCAAACAAAAAGACGAATTTTCTATAAAACAGCTGAATTTTGAAGACGAAAATATGGCATTTGTTAGTTTTCATTATAAAGAATACAAAACTTTTAAGTACTGGTACTTTCAAACGTTCCTTCAGTATACAATAATGTTAAATTTGTAAAATTTAGAACTACGCAAGCAAGACTGACCAGTTCCTTAAATATTCTTTTTTTTTGCTTTTTAAACTGACTGACTTACACTTTTAATTTATTTTATGAATAAACTATAAACATTTTACATAAACATTTTTGCAAAACTTAAACTAGATTTTAGTGAAGATTAGACGAGTCTGTTAATCTTTCTGACTAAAATTATGCTTTTTTAAGCTTTGTACACAAATTTTGTTCAGAGCTGTTGACCATAATACGAAAAAAATGCTGAGTTAGGCCCGCTGCATAGGAACCCACTTTTAAATTATGCCAGAGCTAAGAATATAATGAAAAAAATTTGAAAAAATTCTGGTATGTTCTAAAACATTTTCGGAACGCTGGATAGCTTAAAAAAACGACATTTTCAAATATTTAAAAATTTCAAAAACTGTAACGCATTCCAAAAACGTTGTCGATCTCACCAGATGTTTTTCAAATTTTTTCCAACATATTCTTGGCTCTTGCATCATAATTTTAGCCAGACAACTTAGCAGACTCGTCTAAAATTCACTAAAATTTTCTGAGATATTTGCTGCAGAGCTACTCTGCCATCCAAACTAAAAAGATACATAAGTGACATTTTTATAAAAAATAAGTTTTTGGTATCGTTGGTTTTGTAAGAGAAATCTGCGTCTGTGTTAATAAAAATGATCAATTATTAATATTCATTGCAAAAAACGATTGTTCATAAATGAGGAATGTCGGAAAAGTTAAAAGATACAACATAAAAAGATACACAAAGCGCTTAGCGTGTGCTAAAATTTGTACAAGGCATGTAATACGTCATCAGCATACAAATAAAAAAGAACCTAAAGATTCGACTTATGTATCTTTTTAGTTTGTACGGCAGTACTGCCTTTCAAAGTCAGGGTCGCCGACTTTTTGCGGCGACATTAGGTATATCCACTGAAAAAATGTTTAGCTGTTTCAGCTAAACGCATAGCTGGATTTCGTCTTCTAAGAAAATATAGCTGTAATACCTAAATATCTAGCTGTGTTACCTCAATATCAAGCTGTTTTAGCTGACCGTTTCTATCTACAAAATTTCTAGATGGCCAAATTTATTCAAAACAGACGTTTAGGTTTCTCAGCCATATTTTCTTATGAATCGAAATCCAGCTACACGTTTATTTAGAACAGCTAAACCATTATTTTCAGACACTAAAAATCTTATGCCATATCCAGACCATATTTATTCACCTGTATACTTTTGATTATCCGGAGGTGGAAGTTTAGCTCCCAAAACTACTTCATCTTCTGTTTCATATACCACACAATATCTTATGCCATCATGAATAAGAGCACGGGTTATAAAGTTGATATGTTTTTATTTCCGGGAATTGGTATACCAAAATGATGACCTACAACCGTACAGTCCAGCGTTATAGGATGGCCGTTTTGTATGCGATAAGACACCTCAATGTCCCTGTGATGATAGTGAAGATAGAATGATTGGATATCGTCATGTGGGTTATGGTGAGACGAACTTGCCCCTAAGGAACTTATTCCGTAAATTCCCGCAGAATTTGATTCTGTACAACAAATTGAGATTATTGTGATTAGAAAGAGATCACAGCGAATCACATAATGTAAATATGCTCAAAAATTCTAATTTGAAGCAATAAAAATGAAACAATTTCAATTTTAATTCTTTTAATGGCCTGCTGGTAACCTGAACATGGCCTGCTGGTCACCTTCTGATGAACAAAATCATGCCGAATGAAATCTCTAATTATTATAAAAAAGCAATAATGCGCAATTGCCTGTAGACAACAAAAACGAAAAAAAAATTTCACAACTCTAATAGATGCCTTTTTTGGACAACCCAACAGTTTACGTGTATTTAAAAATTAATCTTGTTTATTTCATAATAAGATAATAAAATATTGTAGCATTTAGCTAAAGTTAAAACAAATCTTGTCGGGAAAGAAAGTTTATTGACGCCAGAATTTACCGGACTAGAAAATTTAAGGGCATCAAAATTTGCCGGAATAGAAAATTAAAATCTGGCAAGAAATGACGGAAAAAATTAGATAAACTTCCGAAAAGCGCATACATCCAATGAATTTGGAACTCTGCACACCTATGTATTTTCATGCGCTGGTTATGAATATGCTAGGGAAAATACCCGCAAATTTGACTTTTCATGGTGAAAACCATGGAAAACCCATAAAACTCATGGTTTTTCGAATATACTTTGGCAAATACAAAAAATATCAGAAAAGTTTTCATAAAAAAGTTGTAGATCCAATCAAAATATACATGTTTGACTTTGTATACTTTTCCTCTCAGATTGATAGTTTCTGAGAAAATCGCTATTAAAATTTACTTAGTACAACAGACTTGAGTCGTTAGAAAGGGGTAGGGATGTGATCTAGACTATATATCTGTGACCAGTAACAGGGGTGAATTCCCGCCCTCCACGACACGTTGGAAAGGGCTGGGGGTTTGACCAACATTATTTCTGTGACCAGTCCCAGATATAAAAATAAATAAATAAAACAATAGTGATTTATTCAGAAACTGTCAATCTGGAAGGAAAAGTCTGAAGAATAAAAAATGTATATTTTGATTTGATCTACAACTTGATTTGATCTAAAACCAAGATAATTTCGAAAAACCATGACTTTTATGGGTTTTCCATGGCTTTCACCATGCAAATCGAATTGACGGGTATTTTCACTATCATATTCGTAATAAGCGTATCAAAATTTTAGTTATTTATAAATTTTAATTAAATTTATAAAATTAGATAATTCCGTTTCACAAAAATTCGTATTTAAAGAATCGCAAATTTCAATAACACGAAAGTGAAAAATAAAAAATTTTGAAGAATTAAAATGGGAAAATACGAAATTTGACAATAATCTAAAATGAGAGCGTCTTTGAGTATAAATATTTTAATTCAAAAGGTTCCTTTATCGAGTAGATTACACTCCCGGTAGGTGCCCTGTCCATATGTTCAAGCTCTCCACCAGGGTTGCCAGATGGAGCTTTGACCACGTCACCCAAACTTGAAAATAGCCTGCGCATGTGCCGACGTACGAGCTCCAACGTGGAGCAATGCTCTGATTGGCTCTGTTATCCGTACTGCATTTCAAATTTATTTAAAAAAGAAATGAATGCTTGTGGATGATAAAAATTTAACGAATAACATTTATTTCTCTATATAAATTTAAAATGCAATTCGAATAGCAGGCCCAATCAGAGTGCAGGACTTTGGGTCTGCGCATTCCGGGTTGCCCATCTGGTAGCACTGCTCCACGTGGCGTAGACTGAACTGAGGGTAATCCCAATTAATTGTAGCTTACCATTTTCAATTTTGAAAACATGTGATATTTGTTACACTTGCATTAAAAAGAATATTATATCAGGCATACTTACCACGAAAATTAAAGTAAAATACGATTGTGAGGAGTAGATTCCTGACGAGAAACTTCATTTTTTCAAAATTAATTTCGTAAACAAAGACTGAGAAATCTGGGAAATGTTCACTGCTATATATATACTAAACGATGTACGTTAACTCTGCCAAGTGATAAGCGGAAAAAACCTTCAGAAACATTAGAATTGAGGATGTGTGTATACTACGTCGTAGAGGCAATCAAATATCTTCAAAGCCAGCACAAAGTGTTAATATTAAAAATATTGGAATTTGTTTCTTTCACTAATAACTTATCAGCATCGGGGGAACAAAATTTTTCCTGTAAGTCGTTCATGTTCGAACTCAAGTAGTTTTATGGGGTTTGCCAAATTTTCGAATATGGTCATAATCTACCAAATTTCTCTCGCTTTTTAAAGAGGATTGATGGAAAAATATTTTCTTTTATTGGACTTTGCGAAATCCTTGAAGTCGGTCATCATTTACTTAAATTTTTTCGATTTTTCAACAGCATATTAAAAAAAATTGTCTTTTCTTGGACTGTGCGGAATGTGTAAAGATGGGCACAATTTGCTCATGTTTTCTCGTTTTTTAAAGAGGATTGGTGGACAAATATTTTCTTTTATTAGACTTAGCGAAATTTTTGAAGGCCTCCGGGTAAAAATATTTGGTCTTGATTTTGGCTTGCATAAAGACTAAGCCAAGACAATTTCAAGGTGTTCTGAATGTCTAGCTCGTGAGACAAAACAAGACAATTTTTTTGTCTCAATACGAATATTTTTGACGCGAAGATATAAACTTATGTCTTGAGGCGAGATTACTTGGCTTGAAAAGAACCTGAGATATAGTTTGATAACTCGAAGACAAACGAATATGCATTGAGATAATATTTTTATGATTCGGAGACAAGAAATAATGTCTTCGTGTGAGTCTACGAGGGTCATCACTAATCCGCTTTAAATTTTACAGAATTTTTATATTATTCATCTTCGTGGTATTTATTTTTCATGTATAAATATTTTTTTACCTGAAATAATTATGTTATTTGGAAGGCGAGTCTAGAAATGTTTTGAGTTTTTTTTTATCTCTAACAGTTCGCAAGATACTTGTAGAAAATTACAGTTTGAATCTTTTTATTGGACATTGTATACACATGTAGTTGTCAAGGCCGACAGGTTCCAAATTTTTAATTTTCAAATCGGTGTTTACAAATTTACGTGCAAAATTTAGTAAAAGTCCATTCTCTGTAATGGAATATTCTACTGTAATATTTTTGGTACGGAATACATTTCGTTTGATAAAAAATTCGACTATTATTTGGTTGATAATTCGATTTTTGAGTTTAAAAATCAACTATTTGGTTGACGATTCACGTACATATTTTGTTTAAAAGTTTTTTCATTTTTGGTAGAAAATTAATCTTCTTGGTTTGAAATTCATCTTATTGGCTGAATATTCAACCGTTTGGTTGAATATTGAACTCTTTTGTTAAAAATGTATTTCTTTTGTTAAACCTTTAACTATTTTGTTGAAGAATTGTTTCTTTTCCTTCTAAATTAATTTTTTCAACTAAAAATTCAATTTTCGGTTAAAAATGAAAATTTTTGGTTTACAATGAATCTGTTTTGGTTATGGTTTCAACTATTTTTTGAAAATTCGTATTTAAATATTTTGTTGAACATTAATTTTTGTTTGTTTAAGAATTAACTTTTTTATTTGCAAATGTCAATGTTCTATTTTTGGTTCAAAATTGATATTTTTTATTAAAAATTAATATTCTTTCAATTGAAAAAACCACTATTTGGTTGAAAATTCATGTATTTTGTTAAAAATTTGTCTTTTTTGGTAGAAAATTCATCGTCTTGGTTAAAATAATTCTTGGTTGAAATATCAACTATTACATTTTTCGTTGAGAATTCATCTCTTTTGGCTGAACGTAATTCAACTACTTGTTTGAAAGTTGACCTACTTTTCTTTTTTTGGTTGAAAATTCATGATTTTAGTTGAAAATTGAACTATTCGGTTGTGAATAAACTTTTTTGTTGAAAACTTAAATTTTCGGGATACAAATTCAACAGTTTTTTTTCCTCGAAAATTCATGTATTTTAATGAAAATTCGATTTTTTTGGTAGACATTATTCTATCTTTTGGAAAATTCATCAATTTTTTCAAAAACTAACTATCCAATTAAAATTATATCTCTTTTGGGTAAAAACCTAACTCCTTAGTTGAAAGTTCATCTAATTTGTTAAAAATTAATTTTGTTTGTAAGATTCACCTCTTTGGTTGAGAATTCAACTATTTTGTTGAAAATTTGCTTTTTTTCACTGAAAGGTAATTTTTTAATCTAAAAATTTAACTATTCTATTTATGGTTGAAATTTTTCCTAAGTTAAAAATTCAACTATTTGGTAGAAAATTCATGTCTCATGTTGAAAGTTCGTCTTTTTGGGTAGAAAATTTAATTATTTTCTTGAACATTTAACCACGTTGTTAAAGTCATGATTTTTAATGGAAAATTCAACTTTTTCAATGTAAATTCGTCTTTTTGGACCAAAAATTCATATTTCATGGTAGAAAAGTCATCTTTCTTGATTGAAAGTTAACTTTGTGGTTGAAAGTTTAACTTACTTCTACAAAATTCGTCGCTGACTTTATGTACAATATATGCTAGAGGAAATGTTTTATTTGATTAAAAAAATTAAATCAATAATGAAAAATTATCATTCATTTCAATGAAATGATTATTTTGTTTAAATTAAACATTCATTCATTTTCTTGGAAGAAATTTGTCATTCAATGTAGAATACGTAGGAGATCATTCCAAACATATATTTCTTCGAATGAAAGTAATATTTCACGAAGATAAATGCATATCTATTCAACTGAAATAAATACATATTATATTAAGGAATTTCAGAGTAATTTCTTTTAATTGAATACTTGTTTACACTAAAATAATATGTCGCCAATCGCCACTAATACTTCTGTATGCACTAGGAGGTCCTTGGGAAACCTTTTGCTTCAAAAGTAAATATATAAGACCTTTCATTTGTTAATAAGAAATCATCTAGAAAACCCTCAATATGCATATTAAATTTGTTTGAAATTTTTTTATCAATCTTCAACACAAGATAAAACTTTTTACTCTCGTGATATTTTCTCGTACGACGGGCCATTATTTATGTACAGCCTTTAAGCAATATATAATTATATATTTTATATAAATCCAAGCTCCCTTGAACAATTGCAATTTTCTATGAAAAACTAAAAAGATTTGATTTCAAAAAATATATATTTTTCTTAACTTTATTCAAACAATCAGAATGCAATGTTTTTAAATTTTAGACAGGCACGTTTACAATTTTCCAATTTGACCTTCCGATTGTTTTAACAGAGTTAAAAATACTACACCATCGCCCCATTTCATATAACTTTCCTATTTTTTACGTTTTTCATTTTCATAACATTTTTTTAATTATTATGTACAGTCCTAAGTAAATTTACTTATTTGCATCAAGCAATTAGTTGCTTTCCACTGCTGAATTAGCAAATACCTCAATTAATCAAATTACTAATTTTCTACTACACTTTGGTAGCTCAACTGCACACTTACTTAAGCTGATGCTTATTCAGGGCAAATAATTTTTACAAAGTTTCCTAAAAAATTGCAATTTAGTATGAATAATGAGAAAAATATACAACCGAAAAAATGGAAAAATCGCAAGCAGAACTCTGTTAAAAAGTAGGGCATGAGGATCCTGAATATGCACACTTAATTAATATATTGATCCATTATATTTTTAGGATTGTAAAAAATTCTCATTTCCCTTCACTTGGTTCAAAAATTCAGAAGGCAATACTTTGAAAACGATAAAAGATTAGGTCATGTTAAAAATTTCTCAATATGGCCTTCATATTGTTTCAATAGAGGAAAAATGTTGAACCATCTCGTCGTTTTATTACACTTTTCTATTTTCACGTTTTCTATCTTTATTACGCTTCCAAAAATATTATATATAGTTCTAAATCATTTTGTTTTACCATGCAATATTTTTCAACTATTGAATTAGGGAATATCTCGACTACTAGAATAAGTAATTTTCTACTAATCCTTAGTGGCTCACTTTTCGCTAATCGAATCTGAAAAATGTCACTAGTAATACGTTAAATTTTATCCATTTTAATTCAAAGAGCAAAAAAACTTTGAAAATAAAATATACTCCTTCAATCACTGTATTAGATACTTATACTCTTCGTTTCTAATTCAGAAAATCGATTTTTTTATCATTTTTTTTTAATAATCTCTAGCACAAAATAAAACTTTTTACTCAAGTAACACTGTTAGAAATTTTTGCAATTTTAATATACATTTAATATACATTGGCATATTAAATGTAAAACCTTGGTATACGAAATCGCCATTAAGAGACTATGTTATTAAATTTCATATACCGCATATTGATCATTCATCAGAAAAGTCAGATATTTGCACTTTACACAAATTTAAAAAAATTTGGCAGTAATTTTAAATTATGAATAATCCAAAATAATATTTTCTCCTAGATAAATATAAATTACACTGTTTTTTAAGAGAAAAGTTCAATTAAACAAATAATTAGAAAACCCAACCCCCAAGCACCTGTACTCACGCTATAATTCTAACATTCACAGCAAATTTTAGAAAAAATTCCACCCGTACGTTGCAATGTTGCATCTCAATTGTAAGTAGGAATATAGTCGACGAATTTAAGGTTATTACATTTTTTTAAATATTCGACAAGATCTGAAGGCATCAAAGAACTTGTTGTTTTCACGCACTCTGTTTTGCCGACTTTAATATACATGTATATTAATTTTACAACATGATGGTATATTAAAATTAACTCACGGTATATGCAAATGACTTCACTCATATGTATATTGCATTTCGATAAGATTTTTTTAACAGTGAACATTTTCTCGTACGACGAGCAATTATTTATTGACAGCCTTATAAACAGTATATTTTTTATAAATCTCCTCTCCCCTACAAGCCAAAATTTTCAAGTTGTCAAAAAATGTGCTCTCGCAAGCGGAATTTTAAAAATATTTAACTCACTGTCTAATGTGCTAAAAGTTATGAAGATTAGATTTGGCCTGAAAAGTACATACATTATCTAGCTAGTCTTTCCATTTTCCCAATTTTTCGGGAGGACTAGAAATAGCCAATAAAATAATGGTAAAAAGTCCGGTCAAATCTTGCTCATGTGATTGCAAAAAGCTTTATTTTTTTGTCAATTTGAATTTTCTTATCAAACTTGCATAAAAAGGTAATTTATAACCGCACAGTAAAAAAAATGTTCAAAATGATACCGAAATCAATATCATTTTGATATGCAACAAAAATGATACCGAAATCAAGATCATTTTGATCGGCCTGAATGAATGATCGACTTTTGAGATCATAATGATCTGATGCGGGATCAGGTATCAAAGAAAACCAAGATGGCTGATGTTCTTAGAGTACTTTAGCTCATATGCGAGCTTTTTATGGTTTCTGATCGTGCAGTGTACTTGAAAAGTTAAAAAATTAACGAATTCTGATATTAGAAAACATCATCCGTTAAGTTTAGTTGTCACTTGCGTGTGTTTAAATAACATTTTTAGGTTATGTCGTTATGACATCGGCGCCAATAATTGGCGGTCATTTTGTTTAGGCTGAAAAATGACCCAAAAAAGATGATCAGGATGATCCGAATGGACAGATCATTATGATCTCAAAAGTCAAATGATCGTTGGTGTAAAATGCTCTGCAACAAAATTGATCCTGTTTTTTTAATGTGCGATTGGTTGACCTGGGAGATATTTTATTTAAAAATTAAAAGTTTAGACGATTTCCTTTCAGAAATCGCAATTTTTTAACAACAATTGAGGTGCCGCGGCAGTGCGGATCGCAACCGATATCGCGCAAAACGCCCATTCGGTTTCTCTTCGAAAAGAAGTATCGTGTTAGCCTATCCACGAAAGAGAAATGTGTTAACGGCGAGGCGCACTTGCCTAGTGATGGGGACAGCTGGTTTATAGATGGCTCCAGGAACAAGGAGAAAGCGCGAGCTGGTGTGTATCGTAGAAGTAGTGAAATGGGCATCACTATCCAGATGGGGTCCTACACCACAGTCCTGCAATCTGAGATTGTGCCGGTGTTCCAGTGCGAATACAAGGCAAATGTGTATAACAACAAAAGAAACATCCGCATCTTCTCAGACAGTAGGGCTGTTATAATAGCCCTGAATAGAACAACGACCACATCGCTTCTAGTATGGAAGTGCTTTGAGGCAATGAACAATTTAGCTATGGAAAAGCGAGTGACTCTACCTTTGATCCCTGGACACAGCAGCATCAATGGCAATGAGATCTCGAATAGGCTAGCAAAACTACCAGCAAGAGAGAACTTCACTGGTCCTGAACCAGTTGTAGGCACTTCCAGTAGGTTAGTTACTGAAAAAATCAACAGTTGGTTGACCAAGGAACATCAGAAGGAGTGAAGAATTGAAGAAGCCTCTGGCTGCAGACAGGCAAAAACACTCATGGGTTTAAATTTAAACTCTAACCGAGCGAAAGAAACACTCAAGCTCGGTAGGAACGAAGTCAAGGTCCTAACAAAAATGTTTATAGGACATGGAAACCTCCGCCATCACAGGCATAAGATAGGGCTCACAGGTACTCCTCTCGGTCGTCTGTGCGCAAAGAATTATGAGACAGGCATTTATATTCTTTGTCACTGTCCCGCAATTGCGGGGCAGCGTCTAGCACTCACGGGCAGTAACTACATCAGTGAGTCAGACATATCGGCCAATAGCGTGGCGCCTCCCCAGGTTGCGGATAGGAGAAAGCCTCCCAGATATGGGTGGCACCGGGGAAATCAAATACCCGGGGCGGACAAAAACCAGTTAGGGGAAGGAACCCCAAATAATAAACCAACGATGAGCGAGTTTCTTGACAACAGAATACCCCAAGAGAGTAAAAGTCTCTCCCCCGGTTCCGATCGGGTGCTAGCCCCGGTGGCCGGTGCTGGTTCCACGGATTTTGGGGGGAACCAAAGAGGCTTTCATCGGAGCGTTTGCGAGGAGCTAGGAGGTCCTTTAGACGTGGCTAAGGAACTTGACGTAAGTCAAAAGTCTGAGGCCAGACGGACATAACGAAGGTGGAACAAAACCTGGGAGAAGCACGAGAACACATTGAAGAGTTGAAGGGCGTGCTAATAAAGATGAGTGATTTCTGCTCTACTAAGAGGAACATGTTCCTGCCAATAAAGCATGGAATTCAAGAAGCGGAGGAAATAGCGAGGAAAGCTGGTAAAGCGACATTTTTCGCTGAATATTACGTCGGTTTTATACCAATAGAAGTTGGATATGCCGCTGCAAAAAAGACGAATGCCCGCAAGAAGAAGGATAAGGCAAAAGTTGACGCAAGCCAAAGCGGCACTCAGACGGAAGAAGCCGGGGAAACTCCCACTCCCCATACTGGGAAGCGTGAGACGGAGCCCGCTCTGAGTCCCGTGGAGGCCAGTTGTTCGAAACCGAGGAGGAAAAAACTGAGGACACATGCTGCTGGAGCAGCAACCTCAACTCCCAAGAAGAAGAAGGGAGGAATACTCACACCTGCAACCAATAACACCAGGAAGCAGAAGAAGACCAGGAGGCGAACCCGACCCGAGGCGGTTCTAATAAAACCGGCCGAGGGTTTGAGCTACGCGGAGGTCCTCAAGGACCTCAAGCAAAAGGTGAAACCAGACACTCTTGGTGTAAAAATCAGGGGAGTCAAGGAAATCAGACACGGAGAGGTCCTTGTGGAAGTGGGGCCTGCAGCGAATGATAGATCCAAGCTGACCTCTGCTATTAAGGAGGCAGTTGGGGCTGGGGGTAGCGTGCGCGAGATCGTCCCCCGCACTGAAATCGAGGTCCTGGTCCTCGGCAGCACTACTGTGTCGGAGGAAGTAGAGGCCGCCGTGAGAAGACACTTTAGTGGATCTACGAGCGGCGAAATAAAGGCGAATTTGACGAAGAGGGCCTTCAGAGATAATCTGAAGGCCTTTGTCGAACTTAGCGAAGATCTGGCTGCAAGGCTGATACGCACGGGGCACCTGAAGGTAGGTTGGGTGTCCTGCCGTCTGAAGAAGTAGACGGAGGTCTTCAAGTGTTATCGCTGCCTAGGCTTTGGTCACATGGCAGCTCACTGCATGGGACCTGATCGGACGAGATCCTGCTGGAGATGCGGCAAAGAGGGCCATAAGGCTGCGGCGTGCGAATGCACGCCGCAGTGCTTCCGCGGCGCTGCAGGTGAGGGAAGGCCCCGGACAGACCATCGTCCGGGGCGATGAAGTGCAGGGCGTTCCGAGAGGCAACTTCGTTGAAGAAATCTCAAGGACGCGCTGCCTAACAGAACATACCCAACCAGGATGCCGAAGGCCGACGAGCCCGTTGTGTGGTACCACCACACTACTGAGGACGATGCGTGCATCCTGATTGGTGGAAAGTTGGAAGAATGCCAAGCTGGCGCTCAAAAGTGAAAGCCGAAGCACGGCTTACTGGCCTTACCCCCATGTCCTTGAAGTAATGCGATAAACGGTTCCGAGGACATGGGTTGGCAGGAAGAGGAGATGAGTTTAGTGGGTATTACCGTTTTTTAGGTTGAGTCCCACACTCAGTGCGTAAATGCATTCTCACCTCCTTTTACAAAAAAAAATAATAATAATAAATAAATAAATAGCCTGGCTGCGGTCCTTGGCATATGCAGAGGGCTTTGAGGTCACGATTAGGCCTACAAGGGGAAACAAGGGGATCACCCAAGCGTCAGGAACTCTTGTGGTCTCAACATGAAAACAGTAATAAAAATAATAAGTTGTTTCGGAAAGGTGGGATTTTTAAAAACAATTGTGATTCTGATATGGAACAAAAAATTTCCGAACAAAAATTCTATTTCAAATCTGAAACAAGGAATTTTCCAAATGAATTATAATTCTGACTTGGAAAAGGAAATCTTCGAAAAGAATTATAATTTTTTACTAAAATTATAATTGTGAATGGGAACAAGAAATTGTTCAAAAGAGTAACAATTTAAACTTGGATCGTTGAATTTTAGGATAGAATTCCGATTTTGGTTTAGAACAGAGAATTTTCGAGAAACAATTATAAATTTGGATCTGAAACAAGGAATTTTTCCAAAGAATTACAATAATTTGGTGTCTGAACGGGGGATTTTCGAAAAGAATTATCATTTTGATTCGGAACAGGGACTTTTAAAAAAATGATTACAATTTACATCTGAAATAATACATTTTTCAAAAAATAAACCATTTTGACTTTTTCTACAATTCTGATTTGGAACAGGACATTTTCGCAGGAAAATTCTAATACTCATCCAAAAAAAGGAATTTTTAAGAAAAAATTCTAATTCTGATCTGAAACAAAGAATTTTCTGAAAAATTATAATTTTGATTTAAGGGCATGCTCTTCGGTGATCACGTGACCAAACCAGTCCTTGGTTATGAAATTTTTTTTGTGTTCACCATGTCCAAACGCAATGATATATCGCTCTCAAAATTTTGAATATAGGAAATGACACAATAAATTGCGTTTGTATATTTAGTTTCAGTAATAATTTTGAAAAAAATTATCCATGTAGAAAATAATGTGTAGAATTTCATAACCAAGCTTGGTCATGTGATCTCTATTTTACCGACGTTGAAAGTTTCTTTTTTT
>CAKNYM010027966.1:0-27349 GCA_932195095.1 Andricus curvator | reverse complement strand
GTTTCGGTCATTTTTTCGTAGCTGGTAATATTCGTCTGAAAATTTGATTTTTCTATTTTCAATGCTGTTTTTTACGAATAAAACAAAAACTACGCGTCATATCAAAAAGTGAATGATAAGAAATTTGTAGATATTTTTTAGGTGCACAATTTTGGTGAGATGATCTTTTCTGGTATCTTGCATAGTTTTACAGCAAAATGGCTTTTTTGATTTTTCATTAATTTTTTGTGCGATCAAAATTTGAATTTTTTATTTTTCGAAAAATTCAAAAAGTTGTCATGAAAATATTATAGGGTGTTCAGGAATCAACGTTTTTCTCCTCTTGACTTTTTTTCATATCGTGCGTTTTTCGGCTTAAAATGTTCATTTTCGTTTGTTTTTTGGAATTTTGAAAATGCTATAACTTCAGTAATTTTTTTTTTATCATGAAAAGTCATAAGAATATTTTGTTCGTCATTTTGCGTACTACTAATAACCGTAAATAGAATTTTCAAATCTTCCAAAAAAGTGGTCTCAAAAATTTTCAAAATGTGCTCACTTTTTGGATTTTCATCCAAAATAGCTGGTTAACGAACTCGTTCTCTATTTTTCGGCCATAAAAAAGTGTGCCAAAGCTCAATCAAATCTGATCATTTTTTCGAAAGTTATCGTGGCTACAGACAGACAGACAGACAGACAGACTACAGACAGACAGACACCTTCGTAAAAATCGTTTTTTCTGACTCAGGAGGTCTCAAAACGTGGAGATTTGATGAAAACCGACTATGTCAAATTTTACATAAAACCAATACCTTCTCATTAGAATGAGAATGTAAAAAATGAAAGATTTAATTAACGGTAATTTAGAAAAGGTTGGCTTTCAATGTCTTTTTTATGCTAGACATGTGGATGACCTCACTCTAATTGAAACTTGGACAAAATGTGGACAATTTTTGAAAAAATCATGACTTTCTATCTCTATTCTAAGAGAAAATTGCTAAAAACAATAATAAATTGTTCAAACAATTCATTTAAACATCTAATTATCAGAGTAAAGTAGTATTTTATGTATTAGAAACAATTTGCATTTTTAACAAACGCAAAAAAATCATAATTAGCGTTAAAAACTCGCAAAACCCATTTTTTTTCACTTATGGGGTTTTTGTGGAATTCTATGGCTATTCGTGAAGAGATGTGTTGAGTCTCGACTCGATTCAGCTAATATTGACGATTCTGAATAAAATGGGCAAAAACGTCTTTTTTACATGCTCATCCTATAATGAGAAGGTATTAGATTTGTGTAAAATTTGACCCCCCCCCCCCGTCTTTGTCAAATGTCCACGTTTTGGGACCTCCTGAACCAACAAAAACAGGTTTTTACAAAAATGTCTGTCTGTCTGTCAGTCTGTAGATTTTTAGTTTGTTAGCACGATAACTTTCAAAAGAATTAACGTATTAGATTGGGCTTTGGTATACTCTCTAAGTGTCCTAAAATGAAGTTCAAGTTCGTTAGCCAGCTATTTTTGATAAAAATTCAAAAAGTGAGCAAATTCTGAAAATTTTTGAGGACACTTTTTTTATTTTTAAAAATTCTATGAACGGATATTAATAGTACGCAAAAAGGTGAACAAAATATTCTCATGACTTTTTTTGATAGAAGAAAAATTACCTGAGTTATAGCATTTACAAAATTCCAAAAAACAAACGAAAAGAAACATTTTAAGCCAAACAACGCACGATATTTAAAAAAGTCAAGAGAAGAAAAATGTGTCTTTTTGAACACCCTATAATATTGTTATTAGACTTTTTTTAATTTTCTTGAAAAATCGAAAATTCAAATTTTTATCGCACAAAAAAAACAATGAAAATTGAAAAATTCTATTTTGTGGTCAAACTATACAAGATACGAAAAAAGATGAATAGACAAAAACTGTGCCCTCAAAAAAGATCTACAAATTTGTTATTAATCACTTTTTGATGGGACGCGTAGTTTTTGTTTCATTTGTAAAAAACTGATTTAAGAATAAAATAAATTAAATTTTAGGACAAACGACACAAACCACGAAAAAAATTAACAGACAAAAGTTGTTCACTCAGAAAAGAGCACTCAAACTTGCGCCACCTCTAAATATCATTTTTTTCAAAAAAAAAAAAAAAAAAAATGGATTAATTTTTGTGTGGATTCGAACAAATTTTCGGGCGATATGCATGAAAATTCGACAGCAAAAAGTTGAACCACCCTAGTATACACCCAATATTGCAATTCACATTAGAAATAGAAAAAGGTAGAAAGCTGAATTAATGAAGGTAATATTATCACTTATTGGTATAAAAACCCATATTTTTCAGGACGTACATTGAGTTTCCTTTCGAATCATCCGATGCTAAAATAAATTGGTATTGTACAAAATATGGTTAACCGTGCTATAAAATTGTCTTCAGAACTTTCATAAAAGAATATAGAAATGTACAAACAGATTCTTTTCTTAAAACACTATCTATATTTTCCGTGGAAAAATATGTAAACAACAGGATTTATCAGATAAATCGAAAAGACAATAATCAAAAGAACAAAAAAAGGAGAGCTTTTAATAGATTAAACACGGTTGTTTTACCATATTTTGGGAAAATTTCAAGGGCTGAGAGATTATTTCTAGGTAAAATGGGATAAGGAGAGATGAACGCAAAAATAATTTCAACAGAAATGAGAAATACCATAGTGTCCTTTCTAAACATAAAATCAGAGCCGTATAGGGTATAGGGTATAGGGTGGTGCTTCCGCATAAATTACCTAATAAATGTAGAAATTTTGAATTTCAAACAAAAATATTACCATTTTAGGCCTCAAGCTCACGACATTATTGTCACTTTTTGACCCTTTTTTTCAATGATATAACTCTCTTCACTAATATTTTGAAACAAATGACACTAATGCTAAAATTTTCGCAAATTGCTCGTAATGCAACTATTTTTGCCTTTAAACATATTTTCAGACTTCTTTGCTGATTAGCTATAATAACATATCCACCATCTTGAAAATCAAAATTTCAAAAGTTTTCATAATTTTTAAGATTTCAAAAGATTTTAAAGTTTTGAAAAGTTTAAAGAAATTTTAGAGATATCACAAATATCAGGATAATTTTTATAGGATCTCTAATTTCAAGGGATTTGAAAGAGTTTAGCATATTTTACAAGATTCCGAGAAATTTCAAGATTTCAAAAATTTCAAGGGATTCAAAAAGATTATCAAAGATGTTAAAGGATTTCAAAGACTTCAAGGGATTTTAAGGAATTTCAAATAATGTCTCAAGAACTTTCGGTAGTAAATAAAATGGAATGAAATTTTAAGAGACTTCTAGGCATTTGTACGCATTTTATGAGATTTTATGGGATCTTAGAGGTTTTCAAAGATTTAAACATTTTAAAAGTAATTTTTAAAAAATATTGAATAATTCAATATGTTGTACGGGATTTCATAAGGTATTTGTAAGCAGTTTAAAAAAATCAAAAGATTTTAAAGAATATAGTGTATTTAAAAAAAAAAATAAGTTCGATTACAATTTGTTTTCAATCTTAATTTTAATTGTTAACTTTTGTAATTATGGAATCATTCAGTTTACAACGTGTGATTCTAAAATATTTTACACGATTAATTTTCCATTTTAGGTATTCATTTTGAAGCCTATATTTTCAATTTAAAGAATCTTAAAGTTTAGTTTTTAAGACCTCAGTACATAGAAATTAAAAGCATTCGAAATTGAACAATAATTCATTTTGCAAGACGATTCTGAAACTGTTCAAAATTGAACAATTTACAGATTTTCACGTTAAACAATGAACTATATATTTCAGTTCGAAAGCCTTAGTAGTGAAACAAATTTAATAATCCTATTGAAACTAATTTAATAATTAATTAATAAAATATTTTCAATTTGAAAAGAACTTGCAATTAATAGATTCATAATTAAACGCTTTTATAAAAATTCAAATCGCATTCAAATATTGTTTCGATCTAAAATATGTTATTTTTGTACCACTGAATTTGAAAATTTGTAATTCAAAGAGAGAACAATTTTTCAATACCTTAGGAACATTTGACTTTTTATTTTAATTTACTCAATTTGAAAATTTTTAATTTGTAAGTGAAAGTGCTAAATTTTGATGTATAAATAACAATTAAACAATTATTATTATGAAACGACTTGTAATTAAAATAATTTAACTTCTAATTTAAAAAGTTTTCAGATGAAACAAAATGTTTAATATTACTAAACATAAGATTTAAAATTTTGCAGTTTTACGGCATTTAATTTTAAATTGTAATTAATTGTAAATTGTTCAAACGAAAAGTGTTGAAAGCTTCCAGTTTATACGTGTAAATTATTTAGCGTTTGAATAAAAAAATTCTGAATTAAAAATGGTTTAAACTTCAAATTTAATAGCTTAAAATTATAAGAAGGGTTCAACTTGAGTGCTTTAATTTGCAGTTTAGTTTTGATTACTTTAAATGAAAAAAAAATCTATAAACGGGTGTTTATAGAAAGCTTTACGAAATTAAAAAATTTCTAAGGAACTTCAAATGATTCCGCAAGGTTTCAGAAATTTAAAAGATTTCGAATATTTCAAGGAATTTTATAAGACTTGAGGGATTTAAAGGATTTCCAAAGAAATTAAATGATTCCATAAGATTATATAAGACTTAAACCCGATATTTTAAAGGATTTAAAGAAATTTAAAAAAATGTCAGAGATTTCAAGAGATTGTAAATGGCTTTATCTATGATTTTGAGGATTTTACGGGATTTCAGTGGGTTTCGAAGATTACATTATTTTTAATGGAATTTTGAAAGATATTATGGATTTAAAGATGTTTTATGGGATTTTATTCGATTTCTGTGGGCTTACTAGGGATTTCACATTCACAAATGGAATGAAATCAAAATTCAAGGGACTTCTAGGGATTTCACCAGATTTAAGGGATTATAACGGATTTCAAAATAATTATAAGATTTCAAGGGGTTTGTACTGATCTTATGGGATGTAAAAATATTGACGAGTTTTTCAGGAATTTTTAGAGAATCTCAATATCTTAAAAGATTCGAAAGGATTTCACGAGGTTTTATGGGAGATGTATATGGTATATCAGATAACAAAAACAGTAATACCCTTAAAAAAACACCTGCGTGATACTACTTTCCTACTATTTGCCAAAGTTTATGCTACTATTTCTACTAATTTGAATTATAAAATGTATTTGAGGCCGCAAAAAAGGCTAGTTATGGTTCTGGTTTTTTTATAATGAAGAACACCAAAAAAAGCTGCCCGCTCGGCATGCGCTTACTCTTTGTACTTCCCCCACATTCATGCACAGAGACCTTTTAAATTTGAAGGTTAAAGCATTGATAACTCTAATTTGGTGATTGTGAGTTCTCTTTTGTTAAAGCTCCTTAGGCTTTAACGAACACCATTCTCAACACGTATTTCACGCTTCGCACTCGATTTTGTCCACAATGCGAACTTTTCTACATTATATTCAACTCTGTTACATCAAATGTATATTACATTTATTTCTGCACCTCGCTATGGGACTGCTTATTCAGATATTGCGAAATAAAGTACACATTTTATTTTTCATGATTACTTTAATATTCGTTTCTTGTTGTCATTAATTTTTATTCTCAGCCACCCTGAAAAATTTATCATTTCAATGAATTTATATTATTAAAATTCATAATATGCATTGATATTGAAACAGACGTATTTTCATTGTTTTTTTTTATAATTAAAAAAAGTGCTCAACCTATATTAGAACAAACATTTTTTATTAAGATTTTTATTGCAACTTGTGTCGTTTCCATACATTTAACTTGTTTATTTTCAAGGTTATTTTTCACTATTCAAATAAAAAATACGCATCCTAGCGTAAAGTGGTTTAAAGTAAATTGGTAGATATAATTTAGGCGAAAAATGTTGTTAAATAAAATGTTATTGTTTGGGTGCACAATTTTTATCTTCTCATTTTTTTTAAACCGCAAAATGGAATTTTTTATTTTTCATTACTTTTTTTGGTGGTTGAAACCAGAACCGTTTGTCAAAAAATTTTGGTTAACAAAATCGATGTTTCTTTTTGGTCCCTAAAATCGTGTGCCAAAGCGCAACCCAATCCGATTAGTCTTTCAAAAGTTAACCAGTATACAGACGACAGCAACAACGACGACAGATAGACACCATCGTAAAAACAGTTTTTTTTCGGATTCAGGGGGTCTCGAAACGTGGAGATGTAAAGAAATCCGTGATAGTTAGTTTTCGCATAAAACTAATACCTTCTCATTATGATGAGAACCTGGGTAAAAATCATAAGAATGGGAGGGACTTTCCAAAGTATAAAAAATATATGGTAAATGAGACAATCCCATACTTCAAGTATGTATATTGAAGAAGTATAGATAAAGTATAGCTAAAGAAAAGCTAAAGTATAGCTGAAGTATAGATGAAGTATAGCTGAAGTATAGACAAAGTATATAGATGAAGTATAGCCTATACTTCATCTATACTTATGTATGGTTAAATTATTGGGCATAGAATAGCACTCATTTGTTTTCCAAGATAACTAGAAATGGGATAAAAATAATGCATCATAAATAACAGCTCGTCCGATAATATAAAAAGTTCGCGATTCTAGTGATTTCGTGAGTAAAAAGTGTATTGAAGATTCTTCGCGAGTGCAACGCAAAAGCGCGTTAATAACATTTGGAAGTTCCATAAAAATTCGATCAATTTTTCCTCACGAAATACACTTCGGAATTGAAAATAATCTTCTGTCTTTTTCAGCTTTATGGGAAATCATCACAACACGAAGATCTATAATGGAAAATTTAGATTCATCTTATATTACATATGGGTAAGAGAACCAGAAACATTAATTCCTAACCATATAATGTTATTGTCATAAAAACTTGGAATCAAATTATTATTTAGATCAAATATTTAATCTTTTTTATTTATAATATTAAAGTTGAATAATTGATGTTACGATCGGCATTTTACTTATTTGCATTTAATTTATCTCATAAAATGCTAACAATATTTTTTGATGTTATGAAAATGATGATTCTGGATCTCTAATTTTATTTATTTCCGATATCCCATTATCTCCTATTATCAAGAATAGAGCTATTTATACTATTGCTATACTTTTCCTATACTTCAAACATACTTTACATACTTGATCGACACTTTATACAGATATATTTCAGCCATACTTTGACCAAACTTCAGCTGTACTTTAGCTATACTTTAGTTATACTGCAACTATACCTCTCAGATATACTTTAGCAATACTTTCCCTATACTTTAAATATAGATCCTTATACTTTTCCATTTGAGCTATACATTCAATATTCTCTATTCAAACATACATAAAGTATGGGACAGTCTCATTTGCCATACTTTTACTATAATATCTGAGAGATGATTCCTATACGATTCCCCATATTTTTTCCTAGATCAATCCCATACCAAAATTTTTTAGTATAAAAAGAGGGAATTCATGGAGATTTTGTACTCTGATTGTACATAAAGAGAGAGACGAAAATAATGCAATTAATTTAAAAAGAGATCTTTCAGAGTATAATAAAGCCTTTGATAGTTTTATTAAATTTCTATAAAAGTATTATCACGGAATTTCTGGGTATTTTTGTTTAAAACAGTGGTGTAGTCGAGGCCTGGCGGGCTCTGGCGCCACCAGGGTACTTTTTTCGAAGGCCTGGCGGCGCCAGGCCGCTTTCTTGTTTCATGAAAAATTGTTCTACACAGTATTAAGAATTTAATTTTGGAGACAGTTTGAAATTTCCTGACTACAGTGATACATGTTTGTGGGTTTTTTCCAACTTGTAAATTGATTCTGTTGATCGAATTCATTTTAAATCGCGCAGATAATCTATGCTGAGGTCACAGAATTATTTTCCACTGAAATGTGTTGTTTTTCAAAGGGATTAAGAAGACACGTGTCTTACTGATTTGCCGAAAAAAATGTTGACTAAGTTATGAGCATTTGAATTTTAAAAATTGAAAACGCAGATTATTAAAAAATGGCCCATATTTTTGTTTAAAGTGTGATATTTTTAATATAATATAAGTATTATACTCTTTTTTCTGATTACAATACAATTTCTTGTCCTATTTCCAAATTCTTTGAAAAGGTTAAGAAGTTCAAAAGTCACAAAATAGCGATGGTTATTCTAAAATTATTCAAAGTCAATTTATTAAAAATTCTGCCATTTTTTTCTCTTTATTTTTTTTTCTAGATTCGTCCTGATGTAAAGAGTGTATTTTATGATACTCTGCTCAGTTTTCGCTCCTTGGTGAGAAGAAAGCATATTTTTTTTGTGTGAAAAACGAAAATTCACATTTTTTGCCAAAATGACACAAGATAGAAATAAGTCAAAGAAATAAAATTGTTTCTCTAAAAAAGTTATAGAAAAACGTCTCTTGGCACTTTTTCCTTTCTCGCGTTATTTTTGAGAATTTCACGAAAATATTGATAAAATCCTTTAAAATTTTCTTTCCTACAATACAATTTTATGGTGTCTTAAAAAATGAAAAGAATAAATAATTGATACTTTCGATTTTTTCTTACTTATTTCATTATTTTTCTATCTCGAAAAGAAACCATTTTGTTCTTTTGACTTTTTTCATATCTTATGTCGTATTGGCAAAAAATGTGAATTTTTGATTTTTCAAACAAACAAAAATTCTCTCTTCTCACCAAGGCGTGAGCACAGGTTAGAATATCGTCAAATATACTCTTTACATTAGCATGAATCTAGAAAAAAATCGAGAGAAAAATAATGGTCACTTTTGAATTTTTTAAAAAAATTTTCCAACAAGCTTCGAAAGAGGACGAGAAATTATATCCGAAAGAAAAAGATAAATACATGTATTAGATTAAAAAATATCACACCGTTAACAAAAATTTGGACAATTTTTTGATAATCCGCGGCTTAAATTTAAAAAATTCAAGCACTCATAACTTTGTAAATTATTTCCTTTAAAAAACAACATATTTGAGTAAGTCTCACAGTTTATAATATATTGAAGACAAGTGAATACCCGAGCTTCAGAGCCTCGGACACTTGCAATCAGCAAACGGTGGCAAACTTTTAGTATAGGACTTTTGTCTCTAAGCAATAAAAATTGCGAAAATCAAAAAAGAGGTTAATTATGCAATTAGTGATTTGAGAATAAGGTATTCGAAATCTACCATTTTTCAATTCCTGGCTTATGTGATCTCGTTGAAAGTTTAAAATTTCATAAGTCGAAAATGATTTCTTTTTGCAGTTTCAAGTACATTAGGTTTTGGGTTACCGGTATAACTGTTAGAAATGTGTAAAGAAACAAATTTCAGTTTGCCAAAAAGCGTGGTTAACGTTGAGGTGGTTGTTGATGAGAAATGATTTTATGACAACTGGGTAAAACTCATTTTGTTTTTTCTCCCTCTTACGAAGAGAAATGATGATGAGGATTAAACTTATGTTGTATGTTTCGTGTGATGTTTTTTATACTGAAAGATAATTTTTAAAGTTTTTGAAGTATTTCCTAGATTTGAAACATTAAAAAATGCACTTCCAAATAATTGAGAATGACAACTAGGTAAAGCCCGATTCGTTTTTCCTCCACTCTACTCTAAATATTAAAAACAATTTCAAATCTTGAAAGTATAGCTGATAAGAACCACTTGCTTCTATAGTTTTCTCGAGATTTTCCATTTTGACTAATATCTTATGTTCAAACCGCACATTGGAATTTTTGTTTTAAATTTCGTAACTTTAGTTTGTTGATGAACAGTCATCGACAATCATCTGATGTCATATGTACCTGCTGCGAAGGTTCAGTTTGTAGTGGATATATACTTCAAATTTTGTAAATATCTGTTATTGCTTCATATGAATATTAATGAATTCGCAATAATCACCATAAATTCCCAGGAACTTTGCAATAATGTTTATAATTTTTGTAGTAACTTTAGATAATTTTGTTCAGATAATTTTGAAAAATTCAATCTAAGTTAGAAACCAAGTATCTAGCTTATTCTATAAGTTTCCGTTGTAAGTCAAAGTTTCTATGAAAATACCGCCAGGTCGTTTTTTTACTACACATCTGGTTTAAACAATTAAAAGCATGTATAAAAAATTTCAAAAATATTTGAAGATCAACACATATACCAAAAAAATGTAAATAGCTATCTATATATAAGTAATTTCTGTTTCATATATACAATTCTAATTGATATTAGCATAAGATAAAAATATTTACTAGTAGTTTTCTATTAAAAATTACCCTTATGAGGATGTCTAAACTGACTTCGAAACATGTTGGTTCCCCATAGTATAAAAAAGACAGAGACCGAGTAAGGGAATGAGGTTGGTTTGGTTTTCTCTGACTTTTTCTCCCTCTTTTGTCGTTTGTTATATAACTTTCTCTGATGAGATGATTACTCTGTTGCTTGGAAATATATGTACTTTCTTTCATTATAAGTCTTTTTATGCAATTAAGTTACACAAATTGACTTTTTTGAATATATATATTTTTTTAACTGATTTTAGGAAACATACTTCTTTTTATAAGCCTTTTTATACAATAGTGTTACACAATTTGACTTTATTTATGTTTATGTTTTTAAAGATGCCTTTCTAAATGTTAGTTTAAATTTAAAAAAAAATAACTATCGGCATATGAACCCTGATGAAGATAAAATGATTGATTCTGAGGAAAATGCCGATAATATTGTTGAAAGAAATCCGCATAAAGTTGATGAATTAATTGTCAATAGTGAAGAAAGGAATAAGGATTCAGAAGAACTTCATGTAATTGAAAATATAAATAATGTTATTGTGAAATCAAAAAATAAGGAGGTTTGTATTTTTATAATATAATTCATAATTTTTATTGAAATTCGAGGGAATAACCACTCTTAAAATTTATTACACTACATGCCTTCGTGAAAGCTTTGAAATATTTTGGCATTTGTATTATTTCAAAATAGTCCCTACATAGTAAATCTATTCACATTCAAAATATTCTAAATTTTTATTTGAAAATATCTATTTATACTTTTTTATTTTATTGCAGACGGCCAAAAAAGGGAAAATATTATTCAGTAAGAAGAAAATATTTTCAATTATTGATCCCTTTATATCTGTTTGTATTATTGCACCAATGTGTATTGGATTTTGGAGAGGAATCTGGGGCTTGCTGGACATTTATGCAGAAAATAAGTTATTGACATTTTTCATTATAATTTTTATTTATATATATAATAATCTTGAAATTCATTGATTAACTTTGTTCACATTGAAGGTTGTTACATATGTAAAAAATTATAAGAATTTCCGAAAAAAATCAATATTTTCATTTTTACTGTTTATCATCGAAGAATTTATAATTGCAAATCAATAAAATTAAATAAATTTCCATTTCAAATCTTCAAAATTGAAATGTATCAGAAGGAGCATGCGAAATTTAATAATTTTCTTATATAAACATACAGTATTGAAGAGTCTACAATTGCAAATATTCAAAACTGAAAAATTATAAATTGCAAATCATGAAAATTGAATAATACGCAATTATAAATTTACAAAAACTGAACTATTTAAACAAAAAATCGCCTTAAAAATATAAATCTTAATAATTGAATAATTTGCAATTTTATATTTTCACAATTCAAGAATTTTCAATTGCACACTCTTCAAATTTGTATAACTTTGAATTATAAATCTTGCAAATTGAAAAGTTATTAATTTTGAAAATTCGCAATTAAAAATTATCCGAGTTTCAAGTTTTACAATTTGAATTCTGTAATTTTGATGCTTCGCATAAGAAATTTCTTCAATTTGGAAGATTTAGAATTTATTTATTTATTTATTTATTTATTTAGGAAATATAAGCCCAACAGTCGAATGACCAATAATAGGGCTACAAAATGTACATATAATCATATATACATTGCTAAGTAGTGTGAGAAAAGTTACATCGCTCCAAGATTGTATTAATATTATTGACGATGGTTAACAAATTGGCAGGTTGCTGTAATGAACTCGCCAATAGACATAAAAAATAGATCAATGTTGGGATCAGCGCCTGGATATACATATAGTTCATTTACATAGGTGCACATACGATACAAGGAAGAACGACGGTTGAGAGCTGAAGGAATGTAAAAAGGTTCAGTCTGACGAGTGGCATACTGCGGAGCATTAAGTGGAAGCATCTGCAAGATAGAATGACAGTCAATTAAACCGCGTACAATTTTGAAAAGGCATAAAATGGTTGAAAAAATGCGCCTGTCCTCCAAGGACCACACACCAAATCTAGATCTAAGCAATGTATAGTCTGATCCCCTAGGAGGAAATGTTCCATCTTCCTTCCAAGCTAAGAATTTCAGAAATTTTTTATGGCAGCTTTCAATGGCATCAGAGTACTTTTTGGTGTGAGGAGCCCAAATGACAGAAGCATATTCCAACTTAGACGTAACCAGGGATTGAAATAGTGTCTTGAGAGGTCCAGTAGTTTTAAAGTTCTTGCATGATCTTATCAGAAATCCTAGAGTCCTGCTTGCACCGAGAACAATCCTGTCAACGTGTGTATCGAAATTTAAGCTCGACGTAATGGTCACGCCCAAGTCCTCAATCACAAAAACTCTCTCGAGGTTAACACCCTCAATCGTGTACTGATATTCCAAAATAGACCTCTTCTTAGTAAATGTCATAATCTTACATTTTGTTACGTTTAAGGTGAAATTGTTCTCATGACACCAAATATTGAAATGGTTTATGTTTTCTTGCAACACATCGCAAGATTCTATGCTTGATATGGGTATGTAAAGCTTGACATCGTCAACATACAACAGATGGTAACAGATTAAGTTAGGCGAAAGATCATTCATATAAATTATAAAAAGAAGAGGACCTAAATTGGAACCTTGAGGAACTCCAGAGGAGGGAGAAAACGGACGAGAGGAGTGACCACCATATTGCACTATGTTTGGTCTATTTAATAAGTAGGATTGAAGAAGATGTAAGAGTTTATGCGGTAGATCAAGATTGGCTAATTTCTCCATGAGAATACGGTGATCAACCTTGTCAAAGGCCTTCGAAAGGTCTGTGTAGATAACGTCAACCTGGCTATATTCGTTTAGTAGATCATGAATGTGTTGTGTAAATGCTAGTAAATTTGTAGTAGTTGATCTCCTAGGAATGAAGCCGTGCTGATAAGTTGACATTGAGGAAACGATAGAGTTAAAAATCATGTCATATAGACACCTCTCAAAGACCTTCGAAAAGTTATTTATGATTGAGACCGGGCGGTAATTCTCAACCTGAGATTTATCCCCTTTTTTGAAAACGGGACAAACCCTTGTCTGCTTCCAAACATCAGGGAACGTTCCAAGACGCAGGGCTGAGTTAAACAAGACTGTTAAAGGTGCAATCAATGTCGCTGATAGATCCTTAATTAAGAATGCTGGTATGAGGTCGGTGCCCGCAGTATGTTTATGTGGAAGTTTCTTAACAGCTTTAATAACATCATTTCCTTCAATTCTCAACACATCCCCAAGTAAATGCTGAGTTTTAACAGAGAGAGTTACGGAGAGTACATTTGAGGGCAATTCGTAGACGCTGTCAAAGTAATCTGCAAATAAATTCACAATATCAGTGGGTGAGATATACTCAATTCCTGCATATCGCATAATGCCTGGAATTCTGGATTCACGCCGCAAGTTATTCACATATCTCCAAAAAGTCGTTGGAAAGATATTTATACTTTGCTCAATAGAGTCGTTATAATTGTTATGTGCAATTTCTATGCGTTTTTTTAAGCTTTTTCGAAGTGATTCAAACTGGATTAGATAATAGTTATTGAGGTTACTAGAATACTTAGACCTATACTTATCTTTTAGACGAATATCACTAATAATATCTTTCGTGAACCAAGGCGGATATTGTCTATTTTGAATATTACCTACAAATTTAGGAGTTGAACAAAAAGAATTGAAAATTGATTGACTTTTGCTTCCCAAAAACATCAAAATTTAAGATTTTTTATTTATACATCACTAAAATTCAAGAGTTTTCACTTGCAACTGTTTAAAATCGTAGAAGATTTAACTGTATAACTGTCAAAATGAAGAAATTTTAATTTTGAAAATTTGCAATTGAAAACTGTGCAATTATTAAGTTTTACAATTCAAAATTCTGTAATTTTTATGATTTCTATTCGAAATTTCTTTAATTTTAGAATGACTTTTGATCTTAAAAATCATCCAAATTTTGAAATGAACTAGTTTTTAATTTTTTAAATTAAAAATTATGCAAGTTTTGAGTTTCACAATTAAAAATTCTGTAATATTGACGCTTTAGATTAGAAGTTCCTTCAATTTGAAAGATTTAGAATTGAAAACTCTACTTTTGATTTACAAAATCATCTTAATTTAAGAATTTTTGTTTGTAAATTTTTAAAGTTTAAGAGTTTTCAATTTCAACTCTTCTTGATTGTAGAACTTTGAATTGTAAATCTTGAAATTTCAAGGGTTTTCGATTTTGAAAATTTACAATAAAAAATTATGCAAGTTTGAAGTTTTGCAATTAAAATTTCTGTAATTTTGATGATTCGCAATTGACATTTCTTTAATTCGGAAGAGTGAAAACTTGACTTTTGATTTCCAAAATCATTGAAATTTATGAATTTTTAATACATCTATAAAATTTGAGAGTTTTCAGTTGTAAATCTTCGAATTTGAACTACTGAAAAAAACATTCAAAACTATATAATTTTAAATTATACACTTTAAAATTGAAGGAACTTCAATTGCAAATCTATAGAAGCATATATCTATTTCAAAAAGATATTTAAAATTTTATGACTTTGAACTATAAACATTCAAAACTAATCAAGTTAGCGAATTTTCAATTGTAAACTTTTTCATTATGGATCACTGTCGAAAATGGAAGACATCAGTAAGACTCGGAATTTTAAAATATCTTTTAAGAACATCTGATTACGATATAACATCCTACAATAACTTAATAATTTTTTTGTTTGCTTCTAATTCCTACTGGGATAAATCTTATATTTGAATGAAAGTTACAGATTACGAAAAGCCGATTAAAATTAAAATTAAAATTGTATCAAAGACGATGTAGCTATTTTGATATTTATTTTAACTTATGATTATTATACTTATATTTTATAGTACTTTAAATTGAATCATATATTTTAATTTGATAATTAGGCGATCAGAATAAGGAATGTGAAGCGCGAGTAGCACGCTATTTTTGCTAGTATTACATAATTTTCATTCAAGACTTTTATAGAATTTTTTTAGAACAACGAGTTCAAGTAATATTTTCGAAAAAATGATATGCCTTTCCTACTCATTGAAATTTATAATGAAAATATATTTAATACAATTTTAAATTTTAGTTTATAAACGTTGGACTGGAAAATAGAAAAAACGTACAGAAACTTCTAAGCTAAAAGACTCTCAAACTGAAATATCTTCAACGATACTGGTGTCAGAGTTTTTTTTCTTTTCTATATTATAAAAACAGAAAATTTCGGAAAAAAAGAAAAAATTGTCTTTTAAATTATCTTGTTATTCATCTTACACAATATACAGACTAATGCACTTATTTGATCGCAATCAACTTTGTGATTAAACAGCTCCATTATCATTAGTAAATATAAATAAAAGAAAATGACAAGTCAGATTAATTTACCTATATTGATAAAGGAATTAAGTGGCAACGAAATCAAGTCGCCAGTCACCATGACAACAATTATTTATTACGAATCAGATTTAACAATAAAAAAATTATCTTTGCCGATTTGTGTTACGGCAAGCCTCACAGTCTCTATGCGATAAAAAAATAGGGGCCAAAGGGTACTTTTTGTCGTGCTAGCAGGGTATTTTGTTCGTGCTTAAAGGGTTACCCTTTTTTACAAAAGTGGCGTATGAGAAACAAATTATTAAGGAAGAATAAGCTCGTTATACACACAGAAAAAACAGAAGATAAACTTTACATCGATTTCCGACGAAAGATTCTTTGCAACAAAAATTAACTTGAGAGGATAAACTTTACACAAATATCGGTTAAACTTTCTTTTATTTTTCCATGACAAACACATGTATTTTGAAAAACGCGAAGTTGGCTGAACGAAACTTTATCGCTCTAAAAAATTTCCTGCAACAAATTTTATTCTTAGTTTTTTCTGTGCATTAATAAAAGATCAATTAAAGGTTTAATATCGTTTTTATTTTACTACCAGCTTTGTAAAAAGTCGGTACATAAATAATAAAAATAAGCCTATATAATAAATTATAATACGGCTGCGAAGTACTATGGACGTATTCACTATGGGTGTATTAATTTCTGCTCATTTCATGAGCATTTAGCTTCCACATATGTATCAAATAAATTTGCTTCCTCAAAGGGGTAGGTTTTCCCTAACAAAAGAAAAAAATGGATACTTTCAATATTTTTCAAGCTTATGTTTCTGTCTTTCCGAAAATTTATTTTCAGAAAATCAGAGGGCCCACCAAAATGTGAATTGATGTGTTCTGTTACAATGAACAATTTTTCAACCTACGTTAGTTTTATATTTAAAATTAAAACCTCAGAGAGACAATGTAACTTTTTTTTAAACTTTATGAGTAGCTATTGATTAATAAATAATGGTCTTCGAAAGTTCGTCAAAAGATTAATAAGTACATGCGTCTCCTAGACGCGAACAATTACCTCATCTGTTATATTCCTAATATAAAAAAATGCTCTTATAAACAAGGAAACTAATTTTGTTGAAAAATTTAAAAACGATATTGATAGTTTATGGTAGATCATGAAAAGTTCCTAATTTTGGCAATCGATGCGTCTCGAAGACGTGAAGAAATATATTATGTACATTATAGTCAACAGCCATACCACGCTGAAAAAACCAGTTCTCGTCAGATCACTGAAGTTAAGCAGCGTTGGGCGCGGTTAGCACTTGGATGGGTGACCATTCGAGAAAACTGAGTGCTGTTGGCACATCGTGGGTGTGGTGAGCCCACACCCGTAGTTATTTACTACAAGTTATCAATCTAGAAACACTACCCGAATCGGGTAGTGTTACGCCTACCCCGAAAGGGAAATGGCTTAATGGTATACATACATAGTTGTATTCCCAATATTAAAAAATTTTCCTTATATCAACAAGATAACCAACATATTTTTTAAATTTATAAATCGGTATTGCTAGATCATAAGTAGTTATAGAGGGTTCGTCAATAGGTCATTCGACGTGTCTCAAAGACGCGAACAAACATATCAAATACAGTACTGTAGTACTCCTACTATAAACAAAGTTTTTCTCATATAGACAGAATAGACAAATTTGTTTTAAACTTCATAAGTCGGTACTGGTCGGTCATAATAGGTTCACCAATAGGTCAATCGATGCGTCTCAAGGACGTGAACAATTACTCTACATGTAATATTGTCGTGTTTTAAATATCAATAAAGTTTTTTTTTATATAAACAGAATAAACCTTTTTTTGAAACTTCATACATCGGTACTGGTGGGCCATAAAAGGTTCATCAATAGGTCAATCGATGCGTCTCAAGGACGCGAACAAATACTCTACATGTAATATTGTCGTGTTCTGAATATCAAAAAAGTTTTTTTCATATAAACAGAATAAACCATTTTTTTGAAACTTCATAAATAGGTACTGGTGGGTCATAAAAGGTTTATCCATAGGTTAATCAATGCGTCTCAAGAAGACAAAAAAATACACTGAATATAATATTGTCGTATTTTGAATATCAAAAAAGTTTTTCTTACATGAACAAGGTAAATTTTTTCTTTTTAAATCTCTAAGGGCAAGAAAAAACTACTTCTAAATGGTCGATCTAGGGCAAAATCCTATCAGATCTGAATATGAATTAGAGCTACACTTCACCCAAATTTCATGATCATAGCTATTTTACTGTCAAAAAAGTATATTTGAAAATTTAGGTCACCACAAACCTCCCTCTATGAGGAAGCAATAAAATAAAAATAAATAATAGAAAAATACACATCTCTGTATGTAAATCGATCTATTTATCCTATCAAGTCTCAAAAAATATTTCCTTTCATGAAGAAATTTTATATTGAAGAAAAAGCCAAGATACAAAATTTAACAAGTGTGAAACACGAATTATTTACAGTTATCGTAAATTTTCTTGCGATGTACTTTCGAAAAGCGCATACCTCCGATTAATTTGAAACTCCGTATAAAAATGTATTTTGATGCGCTGATTACGAAAATGATAGTGAAAATACACGCAAATCCCATTGTTATGGTGAAAACCATAAAGAAAATCCATGCAAATCATGGTTTTTTGCTTTTATCTTAGTAAATAATGAAAATTTACAAAAATCCTTCAAATAAAAGTTGTAGATCTTTTAGAAATACATATTTTATGTGCCATACATTTTTACTCTACGACTAATAGTTTTTGAGAAAATAGACTTAAATGATATGAAAAATCCCTAGAATACGCGCCCATAGAATGATTAAGAGAAGCGAAACTTTCGAGAGCGGACATTGGTGGGAGAGAGACAGCCAATATCTAAAAAATACTCTACATGGTGTAGCGTATGTGACCTAATTTATTTCTATGACCAGTCACAGGGGTTCTTTACCGCACCTCCACGAGAAGTTGGAAAGGGGTAGGGATGTAACCGAAATTATTTCTGTGGCCAGTCACAGGGTTGCCACTCCTCCCCCCACGAGAAGTTGGAAAAGGGTAATGATGTGACCGAAATTATTTCTGTGGCCATTTACAGGGGTGCCTTCCCGCCCCCTCAAGACTTTGGAAAGGGGAAGGTATTTGACTTAATTTATTTTTATGACCAGTCACAAGGGTGCCTTCCCCCTACGAGACGTTGCGTTGGAAAGGGATAAGGATGTGACCTACATTATTTCTGCGACCAGTCACAGAGGCGACTTCCCCCCACGAGATTTTGGAAAGGGGCAGAAATGTGACCTACATTATTTCAGTGACCAGTAATAGGGGTGCCTTCCCCCTCCCCCAACGAGACGTTGGAAAGGGGTAGGGATGTGACCTACATTCTTTCTGTGACCAGTCACAGGGGTGCCTTTCCCCGCCGACAGGTTGGAAAGGGGTAGGGATGTGACCTGATTTATTTCTGTGACAATTGATTTCAATAGTAAAAAATTTTAACCTTACACTAGCAGATCAATAATGGCAATGCAAAAAATGTCTCAACTGACTTTAACCCAGAATAGCTTGCACTTCCCGGATTTTTTTCTGTTTACACCACTGGGATGTCTTACGATCATTTTAAGCCCAACAACAACAAAATCGTTATGGCCCTTTTTGAAAAAACTCCATTTTTGATTTTCTTAAAGAGGTTATTCAACATATTGTCATGAAAAACTTAAAAGTCGAATTTTATTGGCTTAAAACGTTTAGTAAAACATAAATGAGGACTATAGGTGCTGATTCAAGTTGCTCGTAAATAAATTAAGGTAGGCTCAATTTTGAAGATATATTTTTAAAAAAGTCAAAAAAGTCAGCTCTAAGAACACCGAAATTATGGATTTCCGCAAATGACCCTTTTTCCTGAAATTTGTTTAAACATCAATTTTTTAATTAAATTTCTCGTTTTGTAAAATAAATAATGTACTGAGCTGCACAGATAAAAATTTTCCTTAAATAAATTAAAGTAGACTCGATTTTGAGTAAATGTAAAAAAGAAAGCTCTGTTTTTGTTTTCCCAAGAATCGAACTTGTGAGATTCCATTTTTTTTTAAGATACAATGAATTCTCAGAAATATTAAAGATAAAAATGTAAATGGTGTTAATAATTCCTTAATAATTAACTTCAAATTCAATTCTGCTTTTTAATTAATATTAGCATAACAATAAGGCATTCCCTGAAGAGAACGCCTAAAAGGCCTCGAAACATTTTGTATCCTGGCAGTATAAAAAAGACGGATAAATAATAAAGAACTGAGAACTTTTTTTCTCTCTCTTTTTTCAATTTTCATATATCTGTCTCTAAAGAGCCGTTTTACAATGTTATTTGAAAACATATTTCTCTTATTTTAGTTTTGTTGTGCAATTATTTTGCATAAATTGATTTTCTAGAGTATTTGTTTTTAAAAAACAGTTTTTAAGGAACATAATTCTTTTAAGCCTTCTTGTGCAATTTTGTTGCACAATTTGTTTTTTTTTCAAAGTTTACGTTCGTTTAAAAAATGTACTTCCGAAAGCTCTGTATCTCTAAAAGTACCGAAATTATGGCCTTCCTTTTTATATGTACTCAAAATTGAGTGTACCTTAATTTAGTTTGTAGACATTTTTATCTGTCATGCTCAAGAAATGAGTTATTTTGGAAAACGAGAAATTTAATAAAAAATTGATGTTTAACAAAATTTCATAAAAAAAAGGTTACTTGCAGAATTCCATAATTTCGGTGTTATTAGAGGTAGTAGAGCATTGTTTTTTTAGATCTACTCAAAATTGAGCCTACTTTAATTTATTTACTGTGGCAACTTGCACCAGCAGTGCCTAGGAAATAAGTTATTTCATAACTTGGGCTGGAAAGAAGCAATTTTCTAAACACTTATATTTTTCAGCTTTTTTCTCCATTTTTTGAAAATATTGGTATTCAGCAAGATATTCAGCACCTACAGTGATTCTATTTTATTTTTGGGATCAAAATAATCGTATGAGACATCCCAGAATTCCGTGTGGAAATTTTAGTCGGGGGATAGCCAGTCCACGGTCGGGGAGCGCGACTTTAAGTCGGGAGCTGGTCGGGGAGCCCAGCTTTAAGTCGGGCTTTGATCGGGCTTTCTGGCTGGGATCCGACCAGAACCATCACGCTCGCTTATCCAGCCTCCAACCGGGGAGCCCAGTCGGTCTATGGTCGGGCTATCCGACCATGGCCCCATCAGAATTCAACGGTACTCTAGCAGGTTTACATATTAAAATAATTGGGTTTATATAGATTATATATAATAATAACGGTTTGTAACACTCGAAAAAAGGGTTTGGTTGCCGTGACCAGAAATCGGGATCTTCCAATGGATCACCTCTTACAGCTTTATCACATGAATTTTCTTCAAATGACACGTTTCCAATACATTTATTGGCCCTTTCTTTAGCTTGATTAATTTCGGAAAATAAACAATGACGATAACAATGTTTAAGCAATATGAATTGAACATAATATACCCTAATCACAAACATACTAATTACTTTTGCCTAAAGTTCCTAACCTCAAAATTTTATTTTTCAATATATGAAATAAAACAATTTTCACTTCAAAAAATAATGTAAAACTTCAGAATATAAATGAGTAAAAGATAAATAACTCACCTTGTTGAATATTTTCAACTGGAGGATTGAAAGACGCTTCCTCTGAAGCGGATTCGTCTCCAGAACTTGAGACATCGGACTTTCTGTCAGAAGCTCTTTTAAGGTTAGGTATATAAACACAGCAGTTTTTTCTTGGCGAGAAAATTGTGTTTCAAACTGCTGTATTAAACCAAAAAGTGATACATCTATACCCGAAGATTCTTAGATATACCTATTTGCATTTACTCTAAATTTTGAAAATCTTCCTTTTCAAATTAATGCCAAGTGATTTGTAAGATAATCCTAAAAATAATTAATTAACTTATAACATTGTATAAACTATTGTCAATTTAGTAAGATAGCAGCCTAATTAAATTGTTGACGGTTCATTTTATTTTTTTTTCTAAGTGGGCACTGTTTGCTTAATATTTTGTGTACTTACTGATTATTATCGGTTATGACACTGAATGAAAATATACCTGACTTGCCCCCGACCAACTCAAGACTGGGCTTTTGATTAAAAATATACCTGACTTGCCCCCGACCGTCGCCCGGCTGGGCCTTTGAATAAAAATATACCTGGATAGCCCCCGACCATATCCCGGCTGGGCTCTCCGGAAAACAAAGTGGCCCGACCAGTCCCCGACTAGGAATCATGTTGAATTAGGGCCAACTGGGGCTATTTCCACACGGGTATTTCATTGGAAAATATACAATAAATATAATAAATATATTAAATATAAAAAAAGGTACATTATAAAAATATTCCTAACACTCTCTAAATATGAATTAGTTATTACACTGAATTAATTGTTCGTCAAATTTCAATTTAATATTTGTCGAAAAAGTTAGTATAACATAATGAAATAACATATAACATAATCTCAAAGTCGAAGATTAGTTACTGTTGACAAATTATAAATGATTAAATACACAGCTATTGAATCAGAGACTAACTTTTTACTTTTAAATTAGTCATTTAAAACTAATTCAGATTTAGAGAAGATTATCAGAAAAATCGTGACTATTTATAATTAAGATGTTAATTGTCAAAGTTAAGTTTAATAGTGTGTAAAAATTACAAAACATACAAAATGTAAAACGTTTGTGTTACTAATGAAAAAAAATTTAAAAATAGGAAGAATGCTACTGTAAGAAGACGCAAGAGAAAGAAAGGTCCGAGGAAAGGTCAAAGCTGCCAGATTAGAGGACCTGGAGTAGGTGAGTAGCAGCTACAGGTACCTCACCTAATTATATCTTGACGTTTGAGTGACACTTCTCATTTATTTCAGTCGTTGATCCCCCTGGGTGTCTACTTTTACGAACACAAGGTGTTTCAAAATTCAAACCCTTCCCAAATATCTTCTGTAAATGAAATTTGAAATTTTCGAGATGAAGATGAAGTTCTCAGAAAATGAATCATGAAAACATATTGACAGATTATGTCACGAGGGATTGACCTGTTCCTGCTGGGAAAGAATTTTTTAAGAATTTTGAAGGTTATGATAATTTACGGAAATTAGGACGAAAGATTCTACATTTCTACAACTTTTTGAAACCGTTTTGATTTGGTTTGTAATATTGGATCCGCCACTAAAAATGTCAAAATTTATGGCTTTGGAGTCTGGAATCGGAACCTAAAAAGAAATTATAGACATTTGGTGAGGGAACGTCCATAAATTACATATAAGAATTATATTTATATTTAACGAGATTTCAAACCTTACTAGGGATTTCATGATATTTAAACGGATTTCAAAAGATTTCGAAGGATTAAAGAACTTTTAGAGTATTTCAAATGATTCGAAAGGATTACGAGAAGTTTGACAGATATTAAATGATTTTAAAAGATTTTGAAATTTTGAAGAAACTGACTAATATAATTTTAGAAAGAATCTCAAGTTTTTCAAGAGATTTTATTACATTTTAAGGGAATTCAAGGAGTGAATCAAGAACGATTTCCGCGGATTACAAAAGATTTTAAGGGATTTCGATAGATTTTGAGGGATTTTAAGTGATTTCGAAATATTTCAAAAGAAGTCACGAGATTTCAAAGGATTTCAAGAGAAGCCGAAGTATTTTCACGAATTCCAAAGGATGTCAGTGGGTTTGAATGCACGGAAAAAAGTGCTGGAAATTTTAATTGACCGAGTCTGTGACTTTAGGATAGGTCTAAAAGCATTTGAAAATTGGAAAATATCGTATTGGTAAATCATGCAAAAAGTGTGCTTGAAGAAATATAAGACTTCTTAGATTGCGTCCAGCATAGTCAGTGAAGCACTCCTAGACTCCATGAACGAAATATCACATACAAATTCAAGAAAGGGTTCGTAGTCTGTCAAGCTAGCCATTTATGCTAATAAAAAATAAAAAATTCTTTTTGAAATTTATAATATCATTGTTTTTAACTTATATATTTATTTGAACATAATGTAACACCCCAGGGGGAAAAGTCGGATGTTAGCCAGAGTTCACGACCGTTGCAGTACCGCGCCAGTTGTAGTAGAGAAGAAATACCAGTACTGGATGTTAGTACTGTGCCAACCATCGGCATAGTACTGGTTTACAACTGGTCCAGTACTGACTGTCATTACTGGTTGAATACCGACGCAAGAATTCCGCCAACGGTTGGCATCATACTGGTTTACAACTGGCCCAGTACTGTCTGTCATTACTGGTAGAATACCGACGCAAGAGTTCCGCCAACGGTTGGCATCATACTGGTTTACAACTAGCCCAGTACTGACTGTCATTACTGGTAGAATACCGACGCAAGAGTTCCGCCAACGGTTGGCATCATACTGGTTTACAACTAGCCCAGTACTGACCGTCACTACCGGCGGGATACCGACGCAAGAGTTCCGCCAACGTTTGGCATCATACTGGTTTACAACTAGCCCAGTACTGACCGTCACTACCGGCGGGATACCGACGCAAGAGTTCCGCCAACGTTTGTCGTTATACTGGGTTTACTACTCGCGCAGTCCTGATACGTCCCATGAAGAAATTTTGGACTTAGGCCATTACTAACAACGGGCGCAGTACTGCGCCTGTAATGGCTAGCTACAGCTGGCTGACCAGTACGGGCATAGTACTGGCTGAAACCCAGGCCAACCCGTTTCTTTACGCTAATCGTCGGTTCAATACTGGCACTTTACGGGCCCAGTAAAAAACGCTGACAATTGCCACAGGTGGAATTTTCCGTACTCCGCCGGAGTTCACCACCGTCGCAGTACTGGCCCAGTACTGGTCACCAGTATAGATAATCGGCCATTCGCCCAGTATTGGCTAACGGCTGGCTCCGCGATCGGCGCAGTACTATGCCGACAGTATAAATATTTAAAAAAAAATTTAATACGTTTAAAAATATGGTTCACGTGTAATCAATTTTTTAAAAACTGTAAATAAAACTGTCGCGAAAACAACTTTTTTCCTGTTTCTTTTTTAAGAAAAAAATTCTAAGTTCCATATTTATGTAAAATTGTAAATGTTCAGAAAAATTACATTTTATGTCAATCTTAAACATTGAAAAATGGTCTAAAACACCTAAAAACTAAGCCTTACACGAAAGTTAAAAAAAAAAATTTATTACAAAATTGTCAAAGTTCACGATCAAATTTCTAAGTTCCGTCGTTAAAAATGTTAAATGTTCATAGAAAATTACATTTCCTGTCATTGTAGAATGTTGTAAAGTAATCTAAAACGCCAGAAACGAAATATTACACGAAGAAAAATTGTAATCGATTTTAATTATTTATTTAAATATTATTTTATAGATATTCCTGTTAACAGTTCGTATATTTTACATTTACATATCGTCGTATAATAATAAATATTTAATTAGAAAAAAAGAGTTTAAAATTTGGTGTTTTAACTTTTTTGAGCTGTAGCTTATGAGGATGGCTTTTTCATCTAGTTTCAACTCGTAGGTTTAGCGCAATGGTTAAGACGCCCGACTGCTAGGCGATAGATTTAGGTATAGATGTAGGTTCGATACCCCGTAGCGTTAGAAATTTTATTTGTAATATAATATTTAAAAATGTAATATATGTATTCACTCTACACAGGATCATTAATATTCAAAGTCAACATACTCGCAATCGATTAATATTTATTTTTTAAATACCTTTTTGTCATAGTAGTGGGTGCAGATCAGTACAGAACTTAATTATCATAAGGCCTTTTACCAGTACCGCGCCAAGAACAACGGTATGTACTGGCCCAGTATTGTGAGTCAGTACAGAACTTAGTTATCATTAGGGGTTTCACCAGTACCACGCCAGTACCATCGGTATGCACTGGCCCAGTATTGCAAGTCAGTACATGCCTTCGTTATCACTTGGAGTCTGACCAGTACCTGTTCAGTAATAATCTGCAGTACTGGCCCAGTAATGAACTTTAGTGCTGGCCCAGTACTGCAGGTCAGTACCTAGCCTTATTTGCATTATTGCTTCAGCCAGTACTAGGTCAGTACTGACAGAGGTTACCGAACCAGTACCAACTGTAAGTACTCGCCCAGTACTGGCCAAATACTGCAAGTCAGTACAGAACATTGTTATCATTAGGGGTTTTACCGGTATAAAGCCAGTAGTCATGCCAGTATTCCACCAGTACCGCGCCCGTACCGCACTCCGCCCGGCGGTACTGGCGCGGTACCGCGCCGGTGGTAAATTTCCCCCTGGGACACATTAGAACATTAGAACTACCTATACTCTAGACTCTAGACACGAGACTAACGCAACTCATTCCTAACCGCTCAAGCCCCTCGGCTAATCATTCGCACTGAAAACATGGTAAAAAATCTTGGCGTTGTGCTCCAGCTGAAAACTGCATGGCCGCGTAAAAATAATTTGAGTGAGGGCTGCGAATTAGACAACTTGCTGCAAGACTGACTTTGCTTCATAAATTAAACACATTGTTTAAACAATTTTTGTTTGAATAATTGAAAAATATAATTTTTCACGGAAAATTATTTTTTGACCAAGGGATGATTTTACGTAAAAAATTTTTTTTCTTCATTTAAACAAAAATTGTTTAAATAATTTTTCAAATTTGTGAGATATAACATCAAAGTAATTGCTCCCTTCCATTCTATGGAAAAAAATATAAAAACCATGTAATGGCAATTTTTTTCAGACAATTTCATATGTAGTATAAATAAATAATTACATAGTACTACGACACATGATACAATTTCTGTTTAAAAATTAACTTGAGCTATTTTTATTTTTTAAATTGAAGAATTTGATTTTAGATTGAAAAAATTAATAACAAGTCAACAAAAAATCAAACTTTTTGTCCTTTGAGCTCTTGTTGTGAGACGCACTATTTATAACTTGCAGCGTTATAAACAATTTATTGTAATAAAACTGATGTATTTACCAAATTATATCCATAAATTATTGATAAAAAAAAATTTTAACTTGGGCAAAAACTTACTTGCATTGACACTCTTAAAAGATGAAAGAATTATTGAGATAGATACGAAAATACTTTTTATAGAATGTTATTTAAACAATGGTTATTTTAAATGGCATTTTTGATAAGAAATAGCAATTTTAACAACAATCCAGGAAAAGTACTTTAAATTCTATATCAGAATAATAAATTTTGTTAAATAAATAAGGAAATTGCTTAAACAATTATTGTTGTGTATCTTTTTGAAAAAAATAACCCTGATATTCGATTCGTAATATCTCGGGGACCACTCAATGTTTCAAGAAGTATTAGTGGTGACTTGATTAACTTCTAAACAACTTTTTATTATTTATTAAAATTATAAATGTGAAGATGGCTTTTGTGCAAATGTTTTTGTAATGAAAAACAAACACATTTTATTCTATTATGAGACATACTCTTATATTTTATTTTTATATTTTTCTAAATATTTTATATACAGAAATACGAACTTGAAAATGAAATCTGCTTACATCCAGTTTTTTGCAATGTAATAATAGC